>JH719952.1:1304014-1333629 GCA_000231845.2 Tetrahymena malaccensis 436
TGACTTATCCGTTAGTAGATATAAAGACATTTTTTTTTATATTGAAGTTTTATATCTTATATTAAACAGGTATTGGAGAGTTGATAATCGAACTGTCAATAAATTAAGATTCGATTATGTTAATATCAGTTAATTTTATTACTAACAAGTTATTTTGACTATTTATCTATATTAAAGAATTAATCTTTAAAAAAGTCATATAGTTAAAATTTATGTTTTAAAAGCTATAATTTTTTCCCATAACTATAGACATTAGAGGTTGAGTGAATCTATTAATTAAAATAATGTCAATTTCTCATTAATTAAATAAATTTTTAATTTTTAAAAAAATTCTTAAAAAATTTTATTATCATTTTTAAGTATGACTATTAAAAATTATTTATTTATTAATAAACGACTGTGAATTCTTTTATTAAGCTCTTTATAAAAATTTAAAAAAGGAAATTCAAAATTTTAATTAATATTTTTATAATTCTTCATAATTTTTTAAAAATTTAAGATTAATATATGAGAATTTATATAATATGATTTTTTGCTAGATAAATTAATTATTACCTTTTTTAGATAAAGAAAACTTTAGTAAGCTAAACATTAGAGCACATAAATGTTATTGGAATTTATTATTATGAAATCAAATTTGTGTTAATAGCAGCATTCTAGATTAGGAGTTACTAATAACCACTAAAATTCATTTATTTGGTACTTTATATTGTAAATTAATTATTTTGATTTTAATTTAAAGAATCACTATAAGTTGTTAAAATCAAATTTTAGGTTGTCTGAGCATTTGAAGCAGATTAAATTTGGAAATGAGCACTATTCCATTCATAATTCAATCCTGCATACATATTCATTTAATAAACAGGACTTCTAGAGGTATAAAATTGTTACAAAAAACTAATTTCTAGAAGTGTGCCTGATAGTTAGATTTAATCATATACATAAGAAGAATTAACTGATAAAGGATTTATCAGATATTATGAATAGAGGGCAGGTTAATAATTTATATATTTGTTTACTAGACAATACTTAGGATCCATAAATTATGTGTTCACATATTTTTATAAGTCTAATCTTTTAAATTAAAAAATATTTAATTCATTTTATTTTAATAAATTTAATGAAAAAAATTAATTAAATCCGAATAATTTGATAGAAAGGAAATTATTTAAAAATTACTAGAAAAGCTATGATGAAATGAACACATGTAAAGTAGAAAGTTAAGCTGAGTAGTAAATATAAGGAAGAGCAACTGATTGTAAGAAATAAAAAGAATCAATCTATTTAAATTAAAAGCTTTCTTTATCAAAATAAAAGATATATATCCAATTAATGTTGTAAAATAACGTTAAGTTATAAGTACTTAAGTAGAGAGCCTAATATGCATTCAATTAAAATTAAATGTTAAGGTTTTTAAAATCAATTACTTTGATCAGTTTGATTACTTTATTATCTTATTAAACACTCCAACTTCTACTGTAGTTGTATAATAAAGCTTTATTATCATTAGCTGTTTATATTATTAACAAAAAATAATCATCATTTGTGATAAACAAAAAATCATCAAATTGTTAAGCTTAAATATTGAGACTAAGCAATAATGGTTCGCTATTTATATCTTGGAGAGCAAAATGATATTTCTGAAAAGTGTATTATGGGCTTTTATCTTAAATGTATAGGAAAGAGAGATAATTTGGCTAAATTAGTACAACAGTTCCTTCATTATTCTAATATGTAAATATATTTGGCGATTAACTTAAACTAGTATTAAATGTTAGGAATGGAGGTTCATTTTAAAATATATTGGCACCATTAATGTCAATTATTATTAAGTTTATATAGTACTTAGGGGATTAAAGATTTCTTTTCTGGTATCTCATTGTATCTTAAAGATAATTGTCTATGCTTTGTTCATTATTTTATAACAATCTGGATGGAGTAGTGCATAATACTGAGTAGTCGAATTGCTGATTGTACTATGGTATTATAAAATAACTTTTTTTTTAATTATACACTTAATAGTTAACATATTATTTAATGACCTTTTAACCATAATCACTAACTGTGTAATTATACAATGTTTGTACTCCGTTATTATTGCAGTATATTCTAATCTAAGATATACTAATATTAGCTGAAGTTGAAGAGCATTTCCCATTAGTAAGTTTTTGATAGAAATTTATTACGTAATAATTTGCGTAAATGGAGCTATAGTAGTTAAACTAGGAACTAAAAAATAAACTTTCTGAACTGGATAAGAAAGTGAATGGTAGCTGTTAAAAATTAATAGCTTAATTTTATACTACATCATAAATATAATTTTGTGTTTTTTTGTATGTATCGTTAATTTTAATTGAATTTAATCTTATAAGGTATTGTTAATCATTTATCTGGTTAATATTGTTAGCTACGTTATATCCTAAAGTAGTTAATATTTTCGTATACAATAAATTACCCTAAATAGTTGGATTATAGTTACCTGATACCATTGATTTGTTAAAGTTAAATTACCCTATATAGCCAAGCTAAAATCCCAAAAACAATTATGTGTTATTTAGCTGAATAATGCTTGTAGGCGGAATAGAAAAAGGATTAAATTTTAAATTTATTTATGCAAAGTTGGTAAATTTAAAATTTCTATTAACAAAATCTTAAGCTTCATATACATAGAAATATGTTGGTGTGAAAAATAAAAAGTATGTTTAATTATTATAGTAGACATCTTTGATCATTGTTATCAGTGTTACTTTAAATAAAAATAAAAAGTTAATCTAATTTTATTTAAATTTTTATATTAAAAAAAATTATTTTATTTTTAATTTGACAATTATTTGAAAATATAAAAATGGCTCATTTATTTTAATCAATAATTTTTTTAATTTTAAGAATTAACATATCTTCTTTTAAATGTAAATAGATTCATTTGATTGATCGAATGTGGGGAAGCGATGTACTAAAAATATTGAAATTTCAAGCTATCTTATTTTAATTAAGAAAAAAGGTAAATTACATTGACTTATGCATATCTTAGGGCTTGAGATGGTGTTTTAAAAATTTAACACTATTTAATTATTTCCTTTATTAATAATGTTAATTTTATTTGTGTCATAAAAGCAAAAGTTCCCAGATGTATATTAAATTGCTAAAATATTAATGGTTGGTAAGTATTTAAATGTTTAGACAGTTCCAGGTAAGAGATAATTATCATAATAATACTAGATATTAGTATTGTTGCTATTTGAAACATTATGAATTATACCGCTAATTAGAGTACCAGATTAGGAAACAAAGGCAATAAATGTTTAGTTTACTTGATTGCTTTAAACAAAATCAAATACTTTTGAAGGTAAAGCTTGATCATTAGTTAATTTAAATGGATTCGTCATATTTCTAAGAACGTCTTTTTAAAAATTTATGCGAATTTACTAAGTAAAATGCGTGAAAAATAGCAAAAAAATTTACATGAGTTTTAAATATTGTATTATATCTAGTCATTTTGTACAAAATACAAGTAAATCTTTTATAAGCTAGAAATAGTAGCGATGATTAATTATCCGCTTATCTAA
This sequence comes from Tetrahymena malaccensis 436, assembly GCA_000231845.2. Taxonomy (NCBI): domain Eukaryota; phylum Ciliophora; class Oligohymenophorea; order Hymenostomatida; family Tetrahymenidae; genus Tetrahymena; species Tetrahymena malaccensis. The sequence goes on from JH719952.1 coordinate 1,307,581, forward strand.
TTTCCAAGTCCTTATTGGTAAGAATATGGCGTGACTGCAACAAACTGCATAATATCTATCAAAATTAAGAATTATATAATGTCAATTTACATTTTTTTATTTTCAATTTACCTGATGCAGATGCGCTATAAACTTGTAGATTTTCTCTTAGAGAATAAACAACAAAGCTCCTTTACAAAACAAATCCAACCATAAGCTAATCGCTTACATAGAACGAAGAAATACTCTGAGTATTTAAAACAGAAGTATACTTTATATTCAGTGTTTGGCTTTCAAGTACCTAAATTTCACCATTAATGTCTCTAGTAGCTATTAGGTCAGTTCCATATATAGCTTAAACATCTACTATGTCACCTATAGAACCTTTATTTAATTGATTGATCGTAATGATTTAAACATAAATGATGGATAAAAGATAGATAAAAATACCTGAAATCTATTTTAACCCAGGACAATACTGTGTCTAAGGATTTATAATAACCTGGGTATAAATTTATTAGATAAAAGTATATAACAATATCACAATTACGATTGTGCTTATCATTTACAATTGTATTTTTAATTTTTATAGTTATCTATTTTATATTAAAATTTTGTGAAAAAAGCCAAGATTACAAAATTTTAATTTCTACCAATCAAAAATCAAAAATTAAATAATATTTATTTCAAACTTACTATTTATTCGAACTGATGTCTCACAAATCAAAGAAATTATAATCAAAGAAAAACCTCAAATACTTACATTAAGATCACTTACACTATAAAATTATAATTTATACTTCTTTAGTATTGATATTACATAATTGTTATTATTTTGAATACATAATAAGCAAAAAACTAGTAATAATTTTTAACTTAAGTTTTTATTCTGTACTTTGAACTGAATATTTATCCCCATATTTTGTTACAGTCTTCTTTTGTTTTTGTTGTCTGTTATGAAAAGAAAATTAAGTCAAGAATGATTAATTTATGATTCCTTACTTATTTTTATAAAATCAAATAAATTTTTAATCTATCTACAATATTAGTACTAATTAACTAACCAAAATAACTCAAGGATTTTTTGCTTTTCTAGCAATAAATTATGAATTTAAAAAAGCAAATACTGTAAAATAAACAAGATTCTAAATACACAAGCCCAATCATATTTTATTTAGCCTAAAAATTTTATAAATATATATGGATATTAATAGGATTAAAGAGAATATTTTGATAATATAATAAAATTACAGTAAATGGAGTATTAAATTACAAAAATTTTTTCTTGTTAAAAGCTAGTTCATAAAAAAATATAGATATAAATAAATTCTAATTGCATTGCCTATTAATAATTATTTTCTTACTTTGATCCTTTAACTAGATTCGTTAAAGTATTTATTAAAATAGCATATAAAATATTTAAATCTATATTTATTTTATTTCTTTTTATTACAAATAAATGTACTTAAAAAATGTAAGACATATATTTTATTAATTAACTAATATCCTTTTATCAGTTAAGTCATTTCAAAATAATAAAATTAGTTCTTTATTTTCTTTGTTTACTTTATACTTGTGTTTTTTTCTTTCACACATTTTAAAGTTAATTAAAACTTTATCAATTTATTTTTACCTCAAATTTTAATTTATACCTTTTATAAATATTTCTCAAAGTCAATACTTTAAAGAATTAAGATACGTATTTTACCGAAAAAATATCTTTTTACTCTCAAATGCATATATTAAGATAAAAAATTTTAACCACAGTAACATTCACTATTAAAGATAATTATTGAAAGCAATAGATGATAAATATTTTACGAATTAATTAAATGTCTGTCAATCAAATTGAATTATTTATAATAAAATCCAATGAATTTAAAATATTTTAATCTTAGTAATTCAATTTAAAGATTTTTGAGTAAAATGTTAAAATTCAATAAAAACATTAACATTTATCATAAAATAATCAAATATTTTAAATTTAATAATAATAAAATCAAAATTTTAGATTACATCTTTGTTTCATAGTATAATTTTAAAAAAGTAAAATATAAAATTAAGTATTGTAAGTTCTTATTGATCTAAGAAATTTTAAAGGTATTAATCAATATATTTTGAAAATTCTTTATGAAAATTTTTTTTTTGGAGTTATTGTTTTCCAAAGAATTTATTTAGCACAATTTACATTATTTGTTTGATATTAATGAAAAACTAAAATTGGATATATTAATACTACTAAAGCAAGTATTTTAAAAGGTAGATATTTTCATAGATGATATTTATTTATTTGATTGATTAGTAGAATGGTAAGGCACTTTAAATAAATGCAATAATTAATCTAAGTTATTTTCTTTTTAAATTGTTTATTTAATAAAAATGATAAAAAGTATTTGATGGCAAATAATAAATAATAAGATTAACAAATAAGTGATTCTTAGAACCAGTCAAATTAAATTAATAAATTTATTGATAAAAAATATTGATTGATCAGTAAAAGTAGTTTGATTTTTTAGAATAAGGTGTTTAAAGAAAAATTAATATAAGCATAATTAATTGCTAATTTATTTACAAAGTACTTTGATAAAATGCAAAATAATTCAAGAGATTATCCAACATATAGCCCAAATAGCAAAATATTATAGTCAAGGCATGATATTTCGCCTTTTGGCAAGAGAAATCAGTCTGTTTTTGTAGCACGCGACAAAGAATAAGATAAATAGCATAAATATTTCTAAAATTCTAAAGTTGAATCTTGTTCATTTGTTTTTGTAAAAGGGGGATCAGCATTAGCTATGCCTTATTATAGTCCAAATTACATTGAAAAGCATAACTCCCCTTCACCAAACAGGATTTAAAAAAAGTAGAGATCAATATCAACAGTAACCCAGTAATTTTTTAGAGTTTTCCTTTAAGCAAATTTATATAAATAGAACAAACATATTTCGTTAACTACAACTAAATAGTGATTGCAAAGTCATTTTTAGGCTTTATAAATAAATTTAATGAGCTCTAAGAAATTTAAAGATAGTTAAATGAAAATATTTAGTCATGCATGAATAATTTATTTAAAAATAGAGTGCTTATTTATTTTTAAAAAATTAATTAGAGAATCATATGCTTAAAAACAATATACACATGCTGGATAAAGAAATAAACCAATGGAGCCATATCATATGAATGCTCAAAGAAATAGGTTAATAATATAGGAACCTAAAATTCCAAGAGGAAACTCTAGCTCAATAATGTTTGGTGACCAATTGTAAAATATAAAATTATTTAAATTAAAATGATAAACTCATTTTATTTCGAGTTGTATAAAAATTTATCCTCATAATATTTATTGCCATACAAATACTCTTCTTTATAAATTAACATTATCTTCTTTGAAAAGGCATTTCTTAACAAATATACTAAATATAAAAGTCACCCATACAAAAGAACTTTCATTACAACGAGCAAATTATACTTTGAAAAACCAAATTTAGATTTTTATAGCTTACAACAAAACGAAGGAATTATTTCTGATAAGATTAAATATACTCACTACCTTTAAAACCTTTGAATCTAACTAATTTAATTACAAACTCTCTTTAAAATCTCTAAAAAATATAATAAATTATAATTATGATGATATAAAATAAATAAGTATTTCTTAATACAAAGTGTTTAAAATTGTAAAATATTTTTCCTAACTTTATCATATTTTATGTATTGAATTATATACTATGTATTATTGTGAGTTTCTTCTAATTACTTGCTAAATAACAAAATCAAATTTAATATCTTTAAAAATTAATTTATACTCTTAATTAGCTAAATATATTGATATTTATTTTGAAGTGTAAAATGTAAAGAGTTATTAATAAATTTAAAATATTTATGCATTTTTATTATTTTGCAAAACATGGATCAAGTGTATTTTTATTATTTTGTAAAATATGGATCAAGTGTATTTTTATATTTTAAAATACATTTAATTCTAATTTTTTGTGCTATTGAAGATCCAACTTTTCATACTAATAAATAACTACTTTACACAAAATATAGTTGTCAAAAATTTTTTTTATCATTTTAGATGATAGAAATAAAATAAAAGTATAAGTTTTGTATATTTATTTAAAAAGTAGTTTATTTTTTTGATAGTTAATTTTTAATACTCTAAAATATTTATTTTTTATCTATCTATATAAAGTAAATTTTAAAAGAAAAATAAGTTCTAACTTTTAATTTAATTACTGAAAATTAAAAAAGGCAACATTATTTAAAATATTAACATTTTGAGTAAATAAATCCCTTTAATTATTTTCTTCCAACTTTTAATAATTTTAATAAGTATCTTATCTTGTTGGCATATTTATTCAAGTTAATATATTTTTTGAATTTACAAGAAAATTAATTAAGAAAAGGTAAATTATTCCAAAAATATTAGATTAATTCATTTTATGAATAAATTATTATTGCAGCAGAAATTTTATAAAAAGTTTTTAAATCTAAATATCTTATGTTAATCATAGAAAATGTACAAAAGAAATTAAATTTATTTTAAAATAAATTTTTCCAAAACGGATTTTTTCAAATATAGTAAAAATTAAATCTTCAAAGATTTTAAATTAATAATTAACTTTGTTGTTAGCTTTAATCCGTGTTTATATAATTAAAGAATCTACTCAATAGCAACTTTATTATTCCACAAAATTTATAAGAAAATTGTTTAAATATACCATACATATGAAAACAGCTTAAAAAAATTATTTTAATTCTAAATTATCTAAATATCCAAAATAATTGAAACTATAGAAATAATTTAAAATGATATATTGAAATAACATAAGCGTTTTGAAATATTATTGAATATGTCAAAATTTAATAGATACTTTAATATTTCTCTTTTACATCAGAAAAAAGATATCACTTAATAGAGGTTTATATAAATTTTAGATTAATTTTAGGCCAGCCGCTTGATACACTAAAAGTATAAATTTAAATAAAAATCATGGATATTACTCTTCTGACATTATAATAGATAGGGTGTATTATTATTTTAGTCTGGATAATGTAATATATCTTTATTTTGCTATCTCACCAAAAATAAGCTTCTGTTATAAGGATAAGCTTTACAAATTAAAAAAACATTTTTTTAAAAGAGAAGATCTAAAAATTTAAATGTAGAGTGAGTATAAGCTTGAATATCTTGTTTCTGATGTCTAATATGATACATAGCAAAAAATAAAAAGCCCTCTAATTAATTAATAACAGTAGTTGCAAGAAGTAATCTTTTTATTTTTTGTGTAAATAGATTAAAATTTACTCAAATTTATCAAAATTTAATTTCACAATTTCAATTACTAATAAATACTTACAATATTTTCTATTGCCTGAAATAGATTTATTTTGCCAATCCTAAAATAATAAAATATCTATCTATTCATAAGTCTAATCTAATATTTTTTTCAATCAATAACATTTAAAATTCAAAAATATTATTATTTTCTACTTAATTATTCTTTTAGAATTAATTTATCATTTATAAGTAAATTTTTACAATTAAATATATGAGGTTTTTAATTACATATATCATAAATATATTAAAATTAGTTTTATTACTAAAATTGATCATATCTTTAAAATAAAATTTTATTTTAAATTCTAAATTTATGAATCAAAAATTAATCTGATGAACTTAAACCAATAATATTTATTTTATATGTTTATTGATTTAAAATTCAAAAATAATATTATTTCCATTCATTCACATTCCTTTTAGGTTTATTTCTCACTTCAGATAAAATCCTTCCTCCTAAATATTTGAGGTTTTTAATTACACATATCAAAAAAAAGATTTAAATTAATCTTATTACTAAAATAGCATCTTTGATATAGAATTTTATTGCAGATTCTTAAATGATGAAATATCAATCTCATAGACTTAATCTAATGATTTTTATCACTTTTATCATCTAAAATTGAAAAATAATGTGATTTAAATTCATACTTACTATTTTGAAGTTTATTTATCACTTATAGTAATACGCTTACTTTTAAATATTTGAGGAATTTAATTACATAGATTAGAAAATATATCTAAATTTGTTTTATTACTAAAATCTTTTTTGTAAATGAAAATTAAAATTTTAGATTAAAAAGAAAAAGTAGTTTTATTTTTACTCCTGCCTGATGATATCATTTTGATACTGACAAATAAAAATTAACACTACTAATAAAATTCACCACCCTTCAAACATACATTTTATATCTTGAAATTTTTTCTCAAAATAATAAATAAAAAATAAATAAACTACAAAAAAGAAATAATAATAAATTCTAAAAAATGAATACAAAAATGATCCTTTTGAGTATTCTCATACTCATGCCTCTCTGTTTGGGTTAGGGCATAAGCATAGAAAAGCTAATTGCTTATAATAGATGGTCAACCTAAAATCAAAGACATCACCTGAATGAAGACGAAAAACTCTATAGACAATTGGTTTTCTTTGAGAACATGCAAAAAATTTAGGAACATAACAGCAACCCTAATCACACCTATTCTCTTGCTATCAATTAGTTTTCAGATATGAGTTAAGAAGAATTCGTTGAAAAAATTCTTATGAAATAGGATTTTATTGACAATTTAATGAATTCTAACCATATTGAGACATAACCTTCTGTTAACTCACAAAATGTTGGTATAGCTGCTTCTATTGACTGGAGAACAAAAGGTGCAGTAACTTCGGTTAAGGACTAAGGTAATTGTGGATCATGCTGGAGTTTCTCTGCAGCAGGCTTAATGGAATCCTTCAACTTCATCAAAAATAATGCTTTAGTTGATTTTTCTGAGCAATAACTTGTTGACTGTGTTATCCCTGCTAATGGTTATTACTCTTATGGATGCTAAGGAGGATGGCCTGCATAATGTTTAGATTATTCTTCTAAATTTGGTATCACAACTCTTTAGAAATACCCCTATGTTGCAGTTTAAAAGAAATGTAATGTAACTGGCACTGATAACGGTTTTAAGCCTAAATCATGGATTTAGATTCCAAACACTTCAGATGATTTAAAAGCTGCTTTGAATATGTCTCCTGTTTCTGTTCTTGTTGATGCTAGTAATTGGGGTAATTACAGTCAAGGAGTTTTCAACGGATGTAATCAATTTAACATTTAGCTTAACCATGCTGTTTTAGCTGTTGGTTATGACATAAAAGGCAACTGGATTATTAAAAACTCTTGGAGTCCATATTGGGGTGAAAAAGGCTACATGACACTTGCTCCTAACGATACATGTGGTATCCTAAGCTATAATATATAAGTTACTGCTTGAAAAATTGAAAATTTATTAGCAAAAATAAATAAAATGTATTAACAATATATATCATATATAAAATTGAAATTAAGATTTTTTTTAAAATGAGCATAAAATAAATTAATTTCAAAAATAATTAAAATTTTAACAATGTCTTCCTATTTAATTATAATTTATTCATTCAAATTATAATTAATAAGAATTGACTTTTAATATTAATTTTATCACCAAAATTCATTTTTAATTATTTTAATTTCTTCTATATATAATTTTAAATTAATCAGGATACAAATGTTAACTATTTTAATGTTTTTCATTTTTTTCTTTTAATAAGCAAGTGAAGACAACAGGTAATAATAAATATTAAATTTTTAATTACTGTAGTACTTAATTTTTTTTTAAGATAATATTTAAAGAATTTAATTTATTTAATGCGAAATGAAAATAATTAAATCTTGACTAATAAATTTTTAAACTGGGTTTGTTTGCTTTATATTCATTATACACTAAAACCTGATAAAGAGGACACTTCCATAAATTGGACGAATTTTGAATTACCTAAGAATTTTTATAATTTTCATTCATTTTTCCCTTTATATGTTGCAGTTTAAAATAAATGTAATGTGACAGGTACTGATAACGGTTTTAAGCCTAATAAATGGATTAAGATTCCAAACACTTCAAATGATTTAAAAGCTGCTTTGAATTTCTCTCCTGCTTCTGTTATTGTTGATGCTACTAATTGGGGTAGTTACAGTCATGGAGTTTTCAATGGATGTAATTAATCTAACATTTAACTTAATCATGCTGTTTTAGTTGTTGGTTATGACACTTAAGATAACTGGGTTGTTAAAAACTCTTGGGGTCCATACTTGGGTTAATAAGGCTATATTACACTTGCTCCTAACAACACATGCGGTATCCTAAGTTATAATATATAAGTTACTGCTTGAAAAATTGAAAATTTATAAGCCAAAATAAATAAATAAATTTGTATCAACAATATATATTATAAATAAATTTGAAATTTAGATCTTTGCTTTTATTAAATTCTTTCATTAAAATAAACATAGAGTAAATTACTATGAAAAAATAATTGTATTTTAACAATGTCTTTCTATTTAATTATAATCTGATTATTCAAATTAAAATTAATAAGAATTAATTTTTAATGTTAATTTTATCACCAAAATTCTTTTTTAATTATTTTAATTTCTTCTATTTATAATTTAAAATTAATAATTTTTAACTATTTTAAAAAAATATTATATTAATTCATTTACAAATGCTAGTCTTTATAGTGTTCATTTTTTTTCTTTTAATTAGTAAGTGAAGATAGGTACTAATAAATATTTATTTTTTAATTACTATAGTCCATTATTAATTTATTTTTAAGAAAATTTTAAAGAGTTTTAATTTATTTAATGTGAATTAGTAAACATTGAATCTAAAAATTTTGATTAAAATTCTAGTTTGTTTTAATAGGTTAAAACCAAAAAATGAGTTTGATTAAATTTTATTTAATCGAATTTAAAAAATTTTTTTTAGAAGTTTAAATTATTTTAAAATAATTTAAGATTAATTATTGAATTATTGCCTTTCATGTCTGACTTTAATAATTTTTGACTTATTATAAAAATTCTGCTTTTTATTCTTTATCGTAAGTGTTTATTTTATAATGTTCCTTTTAACTTATCTGTATATTGATTTCTTAAATATTAAAAGTATTTATAGATTAAGGTATTTATTTTAGATGCATTACAAGTAAATTATTTAGAATTATTAAGGCTGACTAAATAAAAATATTTAAAATATACTAAATTTTAATTATTAATAGAATATTAATTAATTGATTCCTCCAAAAAATATTTGTAATTTCAAAAATAGATATGGATAATTTAAACATTTAAGCAACAAATAATTTAAAAAATATCTTTTAAAAGGCTTCATATTACGATTAATAGCCATTTTTACAAACTTGCTAATAACATCGCACATACCCTATTTAATATATTTGTACAGATACAACACAAGAGTGCGTTTTTAAATGCATTTGCTGTGTAGTTGAAAATTTAATTTAACCAAATAAACTTATCTTACTTAACTAAGCAGTTGAATGCGATTAAAAAACTGTATTTCCTAATTGGCCTATTTATGATGATTAAACTTTCAGCCAAAAAGTAAATGAAATTTCTTAGAAGCAGCCAAATAATCTTGAGTTAAAATAGAAAATTAATTCTTACTTCAAATAACTATAATCACAAATATTATTGAAAATAGAATAAATGTAGGAGCAAATGCTTCGAAAAGCTGATAATATTTTTGATTTAAATACTAACATAATAGAACTTTATAACAATATCAGTGAAAAATAATCTATCAAATAAGAAATAATGAATAATTCGACTAGTCCTGAATAGAAAAACAATAATCTCAAACAAATTATTTCAAATGTTAACTCAAATCTAGATTAGAATAAATAATTAATACTAAATAAGCTGAGATATTTAGAAGATTAAGAAAACTCAATAAATTTTGAATAACCTTCACTTATTAAAGATCATATATTATCTGTTTTAGAAAGAATTGATTTTATTCCCTAACTAAATCTAGACCAACTTCTAGCATAATAAAATGAAAGATTGAACAATCTTTAATAATAAAATGATAATGTGAATAAAATAATGAGCCTTGTTGCAAATAAAATAAATAATTGTTCTGAAATATTTGTTAAAAATGTTTAATAATAACTAAACAAATGCTCTCACATATTGAGTAAAGCTGATTTAGGAAATATTTATTAAAGTGAAGAAGCAATTCCTCCAAACTTTAATAATTTAAATGATAGTTAGTTGAATGAATTATTTAATATTGCTAAGTAATACATTAAAAATAATAATAATTAAGAATTAAATTCATAAAAATTCTTAAGTAAGGATTTGGTCATGGAACTAATAGCTAAATAGTCTAATTAATATTGCCCTGAATTTTTGATTAATTTGAAAAGTATTTTAAATGGGATTGACTAGTACCTAAAAAGCTTTCCTTATGATAAAATTATTTAGTCTGATGAAGAATTATAAATATTCAAGTTTACTGATTTTGGAGATAGCAAAAATGTAAAAATAGCATTAAATGAAGTAAGATAACCTTATTTAGAATTTCCTAAGGGGTAAACTGGAAATATTATTTTTAAGTAAATAATTGATAATAGTAAAGTGTATATATTTAGATTTAAACTTAATTAAAACTTTTATATTGACAATGGTTATTTGAGGATTGGAATAATATCATGTAATAAAGCAAACAAAGAATTAATAAATATTAATAATAAAAATGGGTATTATTCTTGGCATGATTAAGAACATAAAATAGTTAAAGGAATCAGCTTAAATTAGGATGAGTCATCAAAATAATTTAATGAAATTGAATTTAGATTTTGTATTTGCAAATAATTATTTTATTTTTCTGATTACCCAAAATATTAAAATATTAACAAAATTGAGTAGAGCTTAATTGATGTCAATGATTAATATAACTTTGGAATATCATTTCAATCATTTGGTCCAAAAATATAATTAAAATTAGAAAACACTTACTTTTAATAGGTGGACTTTCAAAGCAATGAATAAATTACAGATTTTTGATTTATAAAATAAAACAGATTTAATAAAATAGAATAATGACTATTTAAAAATAAAAAAATTTATGTGTGTTTGTTTTATTTTTAAAATTTATAATTAAATTATCATTTAAGATATTTATAATATTTGTAATAATTTCAAAAAAAAATTTATCTCATTTTTTAGAAAATGAAATTTCTAAGAATTTTTCTGAAAAATAATCCAAAAATTATTAATGTAAATTGAATTTAAATATTTTTACAAACATATTATTTGTTATTCTATTTAATAATCTATCAATCTTTTGATCTCTTATTCAAGATAAGAAAGATTAATTTTTTATAAAGAATTATCCTACTTTAATAAAAGTAGAGAGTAGTTTATATCTTTAAGCACAAATATTAATATAAATTAATTATTTCATTTATTTTAAGAAAATAAAAGAAAAATACTATCTAATTCTTCTTATTTACCATAATTAGTTTAATTGGCAGATTAATTTTTAAAATGATAATTCAAGCGTAAAATAATATTTTAAAGGCATTATAATATAGAAAATAGTTATTACAAAACTCATATAAATTAAAGAAATAAAGTGGATTATTATAATAGGACTCATAATTTAGTTTAAGGTAGCTTAATTATTAGATTAAATATCATTAAATCAATATAGTCTCAACATAGTTGATGACCAAAAAACAAGAATACTAAGAATTGATGGCATCTAAGAAAAAAAAAGAAAAAGATAGATACGGGATATTTAAAATTAATGATATAGATGAGCTATTTGAGTTAAGCAGAAATCGCAGACTTAACCTTTCACTTAATGATTATGTTTCTATTTTCTTAAGAGTTACTGAGCTCAGATTAGATTCTACTCTAAAATCTCTATATGGTCTGAGTGAAATATAGAAAAAAATAGAAAAGGAAATTCAGAAGGCTGATGAAGAAGAACCATCAATTGGAAGATTGAGTTTATGTTTATCGAGATCAAAGTTATGTGAAGTAAATTATAATTTATATTTTTTATACGCAAATTTCAAAAAAGTAGCCAAAAAAAAACTCGTTTTTTTATTAAGAATAGAAAATTAGTAGCAATATAAATGGATTAAATAAATTATTATTATTTTAAGAAAACTATTAAAAGCAAATTATCAAATTAAAATAAAATAAATAAAATTATGAAATATTTTAATTTATTTTTATCAAACAAATTGAATTTAATTTATTTTTCAATATTTATCATTAAATTTAAAGGATATTAACTTTTGGATTATTCTAAGTGATCATATTTTAGCCAATAGATTTGACTGTGATTATGATGAAGTTTATGCTGCTATGCTTGGTTTTAATGGAGTTAGGTAATATTGTTAGCATGAATGGTAAATTGAACTGATAGAGAAAGTTTATATGAAGTTAGAGATAGCTTTAATTCACCACTTGAAAATGCAGAAGTATAACATAAAATCACTCCGTTTAATTTGTGATGTAATGTACTAAAATGGAAGATTTACTCCAGATTTCTTAAAAGAAATAGAATATTTACTTAATTATTAGTTGATGGAAGCATCAAATAACTTTGGTAGCAACGAATCATTAATTAGCAATTCTTAAATAAAAGAGGAAATATTATTTCCTTAATTTGGTGTGAAATACAATGATTAGCTTTTACAGTTATTATCAAGCTTTGCTTATTTTTTCTCTAAATCAAATTTTGATTCACTACTTTTATTTAACTTTACCACTTTCTATGTTACAGAGTGTATCAAAAGACAACATATTTTTGAAAAACTCATTCAAAGAAGAAAATTGTAATTAGATGCATTAAAGGCTCAGGAATTTATGAGTAAATTAAACGAAGATGCTAACAAAACAGATGATTAATAGCAAAAAAACTCATCCAAAAATGATGAAAATTAAACAGAAGAAATTTTAGAAGAATTAATAAATCCGCTTTTACTAGATGGTTCTGGTTTAGCTAGCTTACTTTACTTTTGGGATTTTATGCTAATAAAAAATCCTTAGTTAATTCTCCCAAATGAAATTAGAAGCTGGTTACTTGTAGAAATTTAACAAGAAGATAGAGTCTATGATTTAGAAGATTTAAATATTTTATATAAAAATCTTGATTTACTTCATTTCAATGAAGTAGATAAAGCAAAATTCTACTTTTTCCTTGAGAAAAAGCTCTTTGATGTTGATTGCAAAACACAATAAATTATGATAGAACACATTAAAGAATATCTTGAAATAAGAAGTGGATTATCTTACGCATCTTAGGAAGAGTAAGAAGAAGAATAATAGCAATAAAAAAACAATTAAAATAAGGAATAAATATTAAAAGAAGCAGAAGAAGATTTAAGGTAAATAAGTAAACCTGTTTACAGCTTTTTAGACAATATTTGTTAAGAACTGCTATTCACTTTTTCACCTTATAGTGTTTATTATTTTTTGCATCACATAGATTAGTATGAATAGATTAAATATTTCCCCAATTTTTTAAATAAACTACCTGAGTATGTTTTATTGAATATTGAAAAATATGAATTTGATGAGATATGCTACTTTGTATTAATGTGTTATTAAAACTAAGACATTTTGGGCGATATGAGCACCACTTCATTTTGGAGTAACATCTATCTAATCAAAGAGCATATTAAATCAATTGCTTTTTCTAGAGGATTCAAGCTTGATCCTTCCAGTTATTTCTGCTAGCTTCTTCATAAAATTGATATGGCAGAGTTTTTCTAAGGTGGAGAGCAATGAGGACTTACATTTTTAGGACTAATTAAAAATTAATAAATTCTTTATTAGGTATTTATCCTTTTATTGAATTGGTATATTAAAAATAATTAAATCATCCGTATAAAGGGATTTATTTAAAATTATTCTTGTATATATGAAACAAATTAATTAATGGTTTATTGAAATTAAAAATACTTGAAATTCATTCTCAAAAAATTTTATTTTTTAAAGTCTTAATTATTTCTCAAATTATATTAAGTTAATTAAAATCAATATTGTTAAAAGAATAATTAACTTAATATATAAGCTTTTTATGAAAAAAAAATGAATAATTCTCTTACATCTCATTATACAAGGAGAAAACATAAATAATTTCATTTTTTAAAAAAATATTAAACTTATATTCACTGCTGTTGGAAAAAAAATATTATAAAATATATTAAATTTAAGGTTTAAAATTAATGAATTAAAGATTAATATGGACAAGCAATTAGATGAAAAATAAAAATATTTTGATTTAAATCTAATAGTATGTATGATAGAGTAGAAACAATTAACTTATCAATCAAAATATAGATCTACATGAGAATACTATGATTAAAAGATCAAATTATTGGATATTTGCTATTGATAAACCTTTAACATTAAATACTCTCTTAGAATATCTAGTTTATATTAAAAAAGAGATTAAATATTTTTATTGTTTATTTTTTTCAATATTTCTTTGAACTTTTAAATGCATAAATGCTATTATTTATCTATAAGGCATACTATTTGTTTTAAATTAATAAAACCACTGTTTATTAGTAATTATATACTTTAGTAGATGTTTAAATAGTCAAAGAATTTGATCGCTTAATTGCAAGAATTAAAATAATATTCAAGAGATTAAGGATAATCATCAATCTAATAATAACAGTAACCTATCCTTGAAATAGAATATATTTTGTAGGATTTATAATTATACTTTTCTATACTGCTTTTGTAACAAGTGATAGCTTCTTCAAATTAACCTTACATTGAATATTAATCGCCTAACTTTTTGTAATAATATCCATCTTATGGGCTAATTTCTATACATTTCTATAAATATTCTTCTGCTAGATTAAATTTATTTTCAATAAAAGCTATTTAAGCAAGGTAATTATAACTATTTTTATACTATGGGTCTAATTTTACGGCCTCTTAAAAATAAATAGCAGCTTCTGAATAAAATCCCTAGTCATATTTATAAACACCGAATCTATAGAAACAGCTAGCCTCTTTGGGCTAAGATAAGTATGCTCTTTAATAATACTCTGCTTATTTTTAGATATTATTCATGGATTCATAGTAATAAGCCAAATTATAAAGAATTTTATAATTATTTGGACTCTAATACTCAGATTCTAAATGAAATTTTAAAGCTAGTTAATACTCTTATTTTTACTAATAATTATATCCCAACAAATAACATATACTTGGGTATTTTGGATTTATATTATACAATAATTAACACCAGCAATCAGACTTTTCTATTTTACCTTCGCTATAATAGCACCATGCTAAAATACTTATAATATCCTATTTATACTCATCTAATAACAAATAAGCTTTTTCTAGTTCTTTTCCGTCAAACAAATCTATTTATTCTCTATTAAATTTAATAAATTTGTAGATTCCTATGCCTAATAGATAATATCCTTCCTCATATGATTATTATTTTGAATGTTATTCTTTATATTCTTCACATATTTTCAAAAAATTTTCATTCTCTAATTCAGATTATGCTGCGTCATAATAATAAACTTAATATTAGTTTAAAGCTATTATCAATACATCAATAGAATCAATTTTATTTCCCTTAATCTGAATTCTATTCTCAGTAATTTTTTAAAAACATAAATTTGCTTATTTATAAAAGCCTAGCTCAAATAAGCTAATCATTTAGTAAAGATGAATAGTTTATTAGCAGAGAAAACTTCTCTTGAAATCATCCTTTTCTACTCTTTCAACGCATAATTCTAATTGATTACTTAAATAAATTTACCTGACTTAGCTTATGATATTTTATTCTTCGCTATTCATTACTTCTTAATGAATATTCAATCAGTTTTTAAAAATAAATGATCTTTGTTTTAGATTTTTTGATTTAACTAAAAATTTCTAATGAAACAATTAAAATTCTAACAAATCTCAAACTAAATATTTAATTTTTTAGTTTTATAAATTTTAAATAATTTAAAAACGATCAATTATTAAATAATAAAGTTAGTGAATTTGATAGAATTCGAATCTAAAGAAAATTATTATAATTTAATTGTTATTAATTTTGAGACATTTATTTCTAATATTAGAAAATCATTTTATAATTTAATTAAAAAAATAATCTAAAAATAAATTATCTTTTTAATTTGATTTATTATCTAAATAGATCTTAAATAGAAAAAAGCAAAAAATGTTCAGGGAGATAGAGTTTAAAAAACAGACCCCATATTAATTTTTTTTAGTAAAAAGGAAATGAGATTTGAAAATTTAATTTTAAGGAGGGAGTGGCCATATTATTGTAAAATATTGAGAAAATTTCAATTAAATTTAAGCGATATGTTATATATTAATACATACATAATTAAAATGTTAAACTAAAAGTTTTTAAAATTAAAATTTTGATATATTAATTATTCGAATTTACTTTAAATTTAAGTTATAAAATGCATGTAGAAGTAAAGTAATTTAATTTTAGAACACAAGTTTTTTTTATAACTGTAATAAATCAATAAAAAGTATTAGGCTTTAAATATTTCAAATGAATTTAAATTGGCTTTCATATATTTAAAAATTTGTTTAAAAGTATATTTTTTTGAGCTTCATCTATATGGCCATTTGTAGTTGCCCAATTTAGAACATCTAAAATTTAAGCATCAAATTGCAAAGATTTTTGGTGTTTGTGAGTCATCATAACAGCTTAATCTTTTAATTCAATTTTAAATTTAACAGGAGTCTTCAACTCAAATGGCTCGCCATCGATTTAAAAGGCTTAATTATATGGATCTTTCTTGACAATGAGCTCTACTTATGAACCTTAGGCTATCTAAATAGGCTTATCTATATTAGTTTGAACTTTTCCAAGATGCAGAATAGAAGTAATGCCAATAATTTCGATAACTCCATCCATCAAACTTTGCTTTTTAAACTACTCTGATTCTGAATACCATAGATTAGTTGCTCCTCCTGCCCAGCTAGTTATATTTAGAAATACTAAATTTTATATACCTTCAGGAATATCAACTTTTTTTCCATCAACAATAATTTCACACAGCTAAGAAAAATCTACTTTTCTACCTAATATCATATCAGCAGCTCCTATTTATGAGTAAATAAATTTATTTCCTACTCTGCTTACAAATAAACCAGGTTATTTTTCACGCAGCTTGTGGAAATTTAAGCATGTTTTAGCATCAAGGCCAATCGAAAAATAGTTATACATGGTGATATTTTTTTATTTATAAAGACACTCTTAATCGCACTCAATATTCCATCTATCTAGTAATATCTTTTGACCTTACTAGTCGACCTAAATTATAATTATTAAGTTGTTATAAGAAACAAGAATTATAGTAAATAGAAAATTAAATTTTTACCATTTTTAAGTATGTTACAAGTCTAGATGCTCCTTCTGAGCCACCACCCCACCCTAGGCATCTACCGAGGTCATTACCTGTACCTAACGGTAAGACTGAAACTGGAGGATTTTTATTCTGCCATTCTTTAATTTCTCCACTTTTAATGTAATTAACTACACTAGCAACAGTTCCATCACCACCTCCAACTATTATGGATAATTTCTATTAACCTCTGAATATCTTCAATCTTTCTAAACCTTCGTCTAATAAATCTATAACTTGAATAGGATTTAGTAACTTGTAAAGCTTTTTCAAGTAATCCATTCCTAGTTGACCACCTGATTTTTTATTAATAACAACGACAACAGGTCTTTTGTTTTCGTTTAAATTTAAACTCCATCTATCTTCTCCTTATTTTAGATATTCAGTATCTGTTTCAGTATCTTCACTGCTATCGACTTTCTTTTTAGACTTGAAATTCTAGTTATTTTTAAATTAAAATAAATTAAATACATAAGAAAAAATAAATCAAATTTGAATATCTGATTATAATTGTAATTGATTAGCTTCTATAATCAAACATTATATCCTATTTGTATAAATAAATTCAATTTTACCTAAATGAACTTTTCTGAGAAGGATTACTTGGTTTTTTAATTTTTTTTGAAAAACTTCAAATCAGTGGTGCTCTATTTGTGATATTTGATTTCTGTTGGTTTGATGATCATATCACAAAGTTCTCCATAATCGCAATCTTAATTTCTGATAGATTCCATACAAGAATGATGAACAGCTTTTCTACACCACATACAGGAAGAACTAAATCCTCCAATAATGTTCTAGCACTTAATTTAGCAAACACAGCAGTAGTCGGCGCTATCTACTTATTCTAACCATTAATGACTAATTCTTAATTCGGTGGTTGTTACTTTTTTACAATGAATTTTCTTTTTATATTTACAAGTTTAATGGACGATCATTCCACATTTTATACATTCATGTCCATTAATACTCCAAAATCCAAATCCAGCAATCAGCTAATTACAAACATTGCAAAAATAAATCCCTTTTGTTTTAATACTTTCAAATTGATGTTTAGCAGCAGTAAATTCATCAGGATTAAAGACTTTAGCTTTCTTTCTTCTTTAAAAAAGAACCGCATAAGTCACACTGACTACAAAAATTAAAGCAGTGATTACAGCTGGTGTCCAAAAGTAAACAGGAAGATTTAAAAAAAAATCTAAGAAAAAGCTTAACATTATCCTGAGTAAGTATTTATTTTTCTAAAGATTGCTTTTTTATCGCTTATGTTGTATTAAACTTAAATTAATTATATTCTGATTAATTGGCAAACAAGAAAGATACCTACGTAATTCTAACTACACACAATAAAAATTGTCTATGTCAAATATCAAATGGAAGATATCATTTCTTTCTAAAATGCATTGTTCAATAGTTTAAACAAAGAAGAATATTGTCAGAAATTGAATTGATTAAAACATAAATTCTCAAAAGATTTATCTACTTTATTTATATATTCCATCCTCATATATTCTAATGAGTTAAAACTTAAAATAAAGTGAAAGCTATTCTGAAAAGTAATATTTTTTTCTATTTTAAAATACAATTCTATTTTATTTGTTAGATAGACATGGATTTTAACTAATCAAAAATCATCAGATTTTATAACTATTTGAAAAAAACAAATTTAAAACAATAACTTTTTAAATTAAGCATTCAATAAGAAAATATTTCAGAAAAGGAAAAATTAAAAAGAATATAACTGTTGTTGTTTTATAAATATACTTGATTGTAATATCACATTAGAAATTTTTATTAAAGTACGAAGCATAAAAAGCTAATAATTTTGATTATGAAAATATTAAACTTTCATTAATGAACTAAAATTTTTATTTTTTATGTTTTTACTATAATCTATTTTTTCATTACAAATCCACCAGTAATAATCGATTTTTTATCATTTAAGTAGCGAATTTATTAAAGATATAAAAGAAAAAGTAACAAATAAATAAAGAAAATTAATAATACTCTTGAATTTTAGAATAATAATTTAAGTAAAAACAAATGAAAATAAAATTTTCTTAAAAAAAATATAATATCTATGTTCACAAATTCAATAAAATAAAATTATATCAATAAGTGTAATTTATTCAATAAAAAAAGTTTATTTATTTTAAGTACTCTAAATATTTTTTTTTTTCATATCACACAATTAATTTGTAGTATATTTTTTTAATAAATAAATTGTTTTATTAAAATTGATAAAAGCCAAAAGTGATAAAATTTTTCAAAATTAAAATAGTTAGTTAAAAATTACAAATAGTAAGTATTTATGTTATGAAATGTAATATTAAAATTTATTGTATCAAATGTGATCTACTATTTTTATATTAATGATCTTTCTTTTCTAATTTGCATATCGTTATTATTTTAATGATTCAATTATATTTATTTGTACTTGTTTTTGACTTGTATATTTCAAGGGATAATAGTTCTTGTAAGATGAGATGTATATCGGAACATAATATTTCGCTTAATATTATTATGCGGATTTTATATTATTCTTAGCGATAATGCTGTAGGTAGGTAAGTAGGCAACTGTGTGGGTAAATCGTGCTATATATCCTTGGCGGTAGATTCTTTTTCATAAATACCTAAAAATTAGTAAATTAATTAAGTAAAGAAAATTGGTAAAAAAAAAAGAAATACAAATTTACATTAAAAAAGAGAAAAAAATGAGTAACAATCCAATAAATCGAGTTTATGATTTTGCTTCAAGAGATGATATTATTCCCATTAGTCGTAAAGATTTCGAAGAAGCTTCCAGGCCTATTTATAAGAGTTAACGTCCTATTCCGTTTGAGTATTTAGACATGGATATTCTTAATGGCTTTATTGATATGCCTGATTTAGGCAGTTTATCTTTTCCTTGGTTCCCCCATTTTATGCCTAAAGGTATAACAAATTTCAATTAACTCGATTATCTTGAAACTGAGTAATCATCTTAGAGCGGATAAACGACTGATTCTATAATTTAAAAGCGTATTCAAGATAATGCGCAAAATAATAGAAATAATGGTTTTCAAAATAAGAGCAATAGCTCTTCTCTTACAGAAATAAAGAATGATTCAGCTGTTAAAAACAATATAAGATCTTAAAAACATTCATAAAAAGATATTTTAAACAATTAAAAGAATTTGGATCCTTTTTTATTACTAAAGAAGAAATGTATGTCTAAAAAACTACTTCGCTAGTAAATTATAGAACAAGAACAAGATATTGACTTGTCTTAATTAACTTACTATCAAAGAAAGAAAAACTTCATATAAAAGATGAAGGAAGAAGATATGCTCTTAGATTGGGATAGCATTAAAAAAGAGGAAAAACTCTATGAGATAAGCTACATAAGCGGAGCTTCCCGCAAAAGAAAAGGGAAAAAAAGGGATTAGGAATAATAAAATATCTAGCAAATTGAGAGCTCTACAGCCTTATAGCCTTAAATCTAACAAACTAACACTTAATCCTTAGCAAACAATAATATTAATGTCTACTAAAAAGAAGCTAAAAGCTATCGAAAAGTTCCAAGATCTTCTCGTTATGATAACCAAAATGAAAATAAGGTGATTAAACTACTTACAATTATTACTTTTGATATACAGATATTTCAAATTATTATTAAAAATTACTAATTTCAACTAGAGGTTTTTGCTACATAATTTCTTTCTACTATCAAATTATTAAATAAATATTGTTAATAAAGGCTTTATTTTTCTTCTTTTCTTGTTTGAATCCCAGTTGCAACCAAATAAATAAATAAGCAAGCCAGCCAGCCAGCCAGCAAGCAAGCAAGCAAGAAAGAAAAATATGATATTATTTTACACTGTATATAGCAACAAATTGATTTAAACTTGAAATCGATAAATAATTTATCTAAATTTCAGGCATTTATTTATTCTCATTATAGTAGAAACAAAAAATACACTAGGATAAAACTTATTAAATTAATTTGTCATATAGAAAGCTAACTTATATTTAAAAAAATAAAAAATCATCAAAAAGTTTATTTCAATCGATTGCATCAACATTTTTATGATAAATTTTAATTATACAGCTACCTTAGTTTATTTAAAATAAGTATATTCTTATAAAATTCTGATATATAATAGATTGATGATGATAAAGCTGGGCCTATTGTTTAAGAAAAAGATATTGCAAAAGATAAGTTATCTGAAATTGAAGAAGAAAATATTATTGATCAAATGTAATTAAGCACAGTATTTTCTAATATTAGATGATTTATCATTATTTTTATTATTTTTACCAGGGAAATAATTATGGAAGAAGTTCCTCTTGAAGAATTAGAAATGAGAAAACAAGATTTCAAGCATTAACAATTCTTAAAAGAAAAATACCAGAATAAAAATTATATCTATATTTCAAGCAAAGCCTAAGCCGCTATCCCTTAAATAAGACCTATTGAAGATGGTAAAAATTATTATAAAAGAAACAATAAATTTGATTCTTATAAATCCATATTATATTTTATTGAAAAATTATCAAATCATTAGAAATATGATTTTATTTATTTAAATATTTTGTTAAAATAGTTAGAAACTCTTGGGTGTTAAAAGATTTAGACAGTTTGCTAGCTTTCAAAAAATCACCTGAATGTAAATTAAATTTTATATGAATATTGTTATTTATGTAATTGTTTATTTTTAAAACTTAAGATGATTCTCTAGAATTATATATGAACAAATTCTTTGGAGTTAGAACTCCATAATAAGTTTTTAGTATCCTCAAATAAAATAATTTCAATCTTAAAAATGCAATTGACTATTGCAACATGAATTCTGCTTACTTAAAGGATTACTACACTTTTAAAGATTTAGAGGCTAAAAAGAAACTTAACAAAAGAAGAGCTGAGAAAAAATCTTATCTCTGATTAAATATTTGAAATTTTAAAAGTAAAAAGAATGAAAGTTAATTTATTGTAATCATCTAATTCTTAATTAATTATAATTAAATCTAATTAATCTTTTTAAAATTACGCTTGATTGATTGATGAAAAACCAGTTTATTTAATTTAAGTTAATCTATCTATCAACCTACCTGATTTAATTAAATACCAGACTAGGTTTTTTGATCTACTTATAATTTATATAAAAAACAGATAAAAAAACAAAATTAAAAACAAAGTAAATTATTATTAATTCTTGTAATCCTATACCAAAATATAAATAAAAAAAACCCTAACTAATAATTCAAAAGTAATATTTTTATTTTAAATATTTTTGTCAAATAATTAATCAGTTTTTATTTTATATCAATACTTTATTTTTGTTGTTCGTTTTAATTTAATTCATAATAATTGTAAATAATTCATTTTCTTTCATAAAATATTTACCTTTTTATTTATATTATTGTATAATCAATTCTAGAAATTCTCTTTATTTCAATATAAAATTAATAAAGATTATAGAGTTAAAAACTGATTTGTTTTCTTTAATTGTTTAACATTAATAAAAGCAAATAGTAAGCACCTAACTAAGCTTAGAATTATATATTATTTGGAATGTATATTTATAAAATTCAATTACTTATTTTTGTTCATGTAATTTTTCATTAATATAACTTTATTATGATAAAAGAAGAAAATATTTAAAAAAAATATTTCATGAAAGTAGTTCAAAATAAAGTATAATTATTTTTAGGCTATTAGAGTAATTACGGAATAATCTTTAAGGTTAATATTTTAAAAAAAGTAAAATTGATAAAGACCATTACTCTTGTCAATTACATTTACTTAATTTTAAATTTTTTGATTATCTGATCCAAACTACATATAATTAGAGTAAATATTTGAAGTATAAAACAAAACATTACTAGAAAATTTTAGATTGATAATAAAGTTCTAAATTAAATTATTTGATTTATTAAATTAATTCACTGATTCTTTTTCTATAATTTAAAAGAAATATCTCTAAAATAAAGTAAAGAATTAAATAGTACTTATATAATTTTAGAATTATTATTGAACTTGAAAAACTCTATTTAATTTTATTAATTTATGCTATATGAATTATAATTATAACTAAAAAATACAATTTATGAAGGAAAGAATTGTTATTCTGTTTAAATTTATTAATAGAATAATAAATTTATTTATTTAATAATTTTCAAATTTTAAACTTTTTAATATAATATAGATTGAGTCTTACCATTAAGCCTTATCTTAAATTTATTTTTAACTAATCTATCAATTAGTATTAAACTTTTCTGAATATTATTTCATTTTAACAAATATTTATTTAGAAACTTTGATTATTTAATGAATTTATAGAAATCAAAAATTTTTATTATTTAAATTTAACTCCTTCCTATTAAATTAAAGAGATGTATAGATAGATGATATAATTCTAAAATTTTTTATTATTTTAATTGCTTACAAAACAAATAAAATAAATATTACATGTTAATTAAAAATAATAATATATTTACTCAGTTTAAGCTTTTATATTTGATAATAATAAATAATTATATAAGAATTTGTTAATTAATCTAAGACAAACTAATTTAAAAGCACTCACTTAGCATAAAATTAATTGTCGAAATAGCTTGAACCATCATCCGACATTGAGTTAAAATCATTAGTCAAGAGGGTTTATAAGTTATTTAAAGTGTTAGAAGAAGCATTCTGAGCGTTATTAACAGTGTTTTTGATTGTCTTTTTAGAAATAAAGTTTTTGATTTAATCGATTTACTTAATTCTAGCATCTGTTTCGTCAATCCAGTATTTTTAAATTGTATTTAAATTGTGTATATATTAAACTCTCATAATTAGGATTGCAGCATAAGCATTCATTTTACTAAATTTGAAATGTATGTTTTTTATATGTATTTTTTAATCAGTTAATTCACTTAGTTAAAATGTTTATGGAGAAGAGAACTCTTTATCACCTTAAAACAATTATATTTTAAACAAATCTTCATTATCATTTAAATTTATTTAAAATGCCTAAAAAAATTTCAAGTCATTATCAGGCATCTAAGTTGTTGAATACTGTTTGGATTGAACTAATATTTTGAAATGATAATTTATGCCCTATGGAGTACTAGTCAAGTTTCCTTGTTAAATATCTATAATTATTTGCTTTGGTTTTAAAAGGTTGATTTTTTCACATTAAAAGTTTTTTAATATGTTTTATTGCTTAAATTATTATTCAAATGGCGCAGAAGAGCTTATTGTGTTTGATTTATTAAATTGGTCAATTTTTTTCTTCTAACTGGAGTTATTTTCAATATTTGATTCATCATTACTGCTCTCACCATTCCTCAAAGAACCTATTTTTTCAGTCTTTCTCCTTTTTGTTGAATTCAAAGGATTCTAATTTGTATCAGTAATTAGAAGATTTTTCTAAAGCATTTCGCTTATTTGAGCATCGTCGTCAAAAGAATCCTCTGCTTTTTTATCTTTAGTAATGTTTTTACTATCATCAAAATTGCTTTTTCTGTTAGAGACTCTATTATTTTGAAGATTTTCATTGAATTCAGTTGCATTCGATTATGCTTTAATGTTCTTAATAGGAGTGCTTTGCTATTGTAAATCATCATATTTGTGGCTGTTTTATCCATTTTAATCTATTCCACTTTATTTAGCATCTATTTAACCATTAATGCTATGGTATGGATTTGTTTTACTGCTTTGGTTTGTACCTTGTAATGCTTAAATTCTCTCCACTCTGTCAGCAGGAGTAATTGTTAGTGTTTTTACTTCAGCCTATGCTGTACCACTTTTCTCTATGTCATGCTCGCTATGTATTTCTGATATCTTTTATGGATAATTAAATTCCTTTACATATTTTGTATATCTGCGACGCTCTTCTTAAACTTGGTTTTTATAGTTCTAAAATTTTATCTTTAACTAATCTAAAATGGGCTCAGCACTTTCTTTAGAAATTTTATTGTTAACATTCTCGTTTATAATTTGACTCAAATTAATTTTGAGTTCTTCATAGTGAGGCATTGTGTAAAAATAATTCTCATTTCTGTAATCAATTTTAAAGTATTAATATCCTTTTGACGCAGAGCCTGATAGTTCATTATTATCTTCATACGATTCATGATGAATAGAACCTACCTCTGATTCAGGAGCTTATATTTATTTCTTTTTACACAAAGACATAATGCATCCCATACCTAAAATTGAACTATAGTGATTTATTAATAAGGAAAGATAAGCTCAACAAAATTAAATATTTATCCGCAAAAATATAAAAATGTGATTATTATTTAATTTATTAATTAAATAATTAGTATATTGAAAATAAATATTTCGCTGAATAAGTTAAGCAATGCAATCAACTTAAACCATAAGATAAATAAAATCTATCAAAATTAAATAAAGAAAGAGGATCAATCATTAAATATTCAATAGGTTTTTTAAATTTTATCAAATCCTGAAAAATTCAAATTAAATAGAAGAAGGTTACATTTCTTAAGATTAAAAAAACTAAAACACAAACTTAAAAAGCATGAAAACCTATTTAAAATTATTCTTTAATTTATTTTTAAAGGCTAAGGACAATTATTTTAATATTATTTAAACTTAAATTTAAATAACAAAATAAAACCTATTCTAAAAATTTTTTTTCAAGTAAGTTTTTGAAGTAATGAAGTCTTTATTATAGATAAATATTGTAAATTTAAGCTAAAAATATTTAATTAATTTATCATTCTGAATTTAAATAAGGGGTTGGGGTTGGGGTTGGGGTTG
>JH719953.1:0-18229 GCA_000231845.2 Tetrahymena malaccensis 436
ACCCCAACCCCAACCCCAACCCCAACCCCAACCCCAATTATTAAAAAGATTTTTATTTTACAATAATATACTAATTTTGTATGTTAAATTATTTTCAAAGCTTATTAAAATTCTAGAAAAGATATAAAATTTAATAAAATACAAGAAATAAAGTATATATTGATCTACTTAAAAATGAGTAATCAATCTGAAGAAGAAAGAATAAAATAGTAAATAGAATATATTAACTTTACACGTTAGGGTTTCATTAAAAAATATTTAAGCAAGCTTATTGATTAGAAAGATGTTGGATTAGTTATGAAGAACTTTAGCTTTGAAAAATTATTTAATCATAAGGTAGATTTTTTTGGCATTAAATGAAATTATTGATTTAGAAATATCTTAGGCTAGCGAATTATAAATGATGAATAATTTTAGTTAATCCACATTACTAAGAATGACTTCAAATAGTCTCCCCAAATAGAGAAGCACTTAATTAGAATGGTAGGCAGTTCACTTGAAGTCTTTTGATAAAACAAATTAAATTTTTGAAGAGTTATAGGTTTGCATGAATAATGAGAGTAAAAAATAATAAAAATAAGAAGGCAAAATGAATTGCATTAAAATATTGAATGAATAAATCGAAAATTTAATAGATGATACACAAAATAAATATAAAGAAATAATTACAAAAAATAATTGAATAATTATAATAATAATCATTTTAGTTCTTGTTTATAATTATTATATTAATGTTATAATTTATTATTTATTTTTCAAAATAATTTTTTGTCCATGAATTAATTATTTTATCAGCTTTTATTTTGAAATCTTTGTTAATATAAATAAATATTATCATTTTAGATTCTCTACTATTAATACTTTAAATTAGCTTGCTTTCAGTATAGATGATAAATTAGATTAATATGAAATAAATCATATTCTTTAATATCATTTTTTTAATGATTCAACAAAACACTATTTGTGATTTACCACCTATTTAACAAAATAAATTTAATATATATATAATGTATTAAAAAATAATTCAATAACTTTTCTATTTTTGTAATATTTGAGATTAAATTTTTATTAATTAAAAATGAAATTTTTAAAAGCTTTTATTAGTTATGCTAAATGTAAAAATTGTGATATATTATGCTTTGCTGGATAAAAAATTCTTGAATTTTTATATAGTTAGTATTGTATTATTTATACAATAATTTTTGATAAAAAAAGAAAATTAAATAATTAAGTATGATTGAATTTACCTGGTGGTTGAGAAACTCTAACATTTTTCTTACCATCAGCAGTGATGTCACTAGATTATTAATTATATTAATTATATGCTTACTATTAAGGTTATTGCTAAAGCTACTATCCTCTAGCATTAGATGCTCCATGTTAATAATTTTATTGTTATTCTTTTTCTTGTTAGTAATAAAGACTATTAATAAATGGATTTGAATTTTTTTGTTTATTATTTCCGTTTTGATTTTGAGCAGGATAACCTTCGAATATGTTAATTGATTGCTTGTTTTAGTTTTAATAACCAGATTATTGCAAGTTATTTCCATTATATTTGCTGCTATTATCATCAAAATTTGAATGGTTAATTATATTATATGACTATTCATTAGGATGATGCTTTTTTTGGCTTGATATTTAACTGTTGTTATCACTATTTGTTCTTAATTAGTTATTATTAGTGTTGTAAATGACTTCTTCTTACTAAACTCTTTATCCTACCTTATTGCCGTTTGGTGAATAGAAATTTTTACCATTTTTATTTGACTTATAATCTGCATTTTCTTTGTCTTTGAAAAAGTTGTAGTCACCTCCAATATTTATTTGACTCTATCCACCAGGATTTTATTGAACCTTTTTAATATGTTATTATTTGAATTGTTAAATTTAATAAATGAAGTAATTAATATTCTACCTTAAATGTTGTTTTTTATTCATTTTAATTCCAATAATCGTTCATATCTTTACCTTTAACTCTTTAACCAAATACCATGTTTTTTAAATCAGGTTATTAGGGCTAAAATTGCTATTATTTTTATTATTATTGCTATTATCCTAAGTTTTCTGTTTTTTTTTATATGTCATCTAGTTCAGCAATTGAGAGCTCTTAGCTTTTTATATCATTTTTTAACTATGCAAGTTCACGTTCAAGTGCTTCGATTTCACTCTCGATAGGTGGTTCATCTTTTCCATGATTTTTGTTATAATTATTAATTAAACTTGCAATGTTTTCTTCATCAGCATTGTTGCTATTAACTCTTTCAACATCATAAACTTCAAATCCATCGTTTCCCTAGTAAGCTCCTTGATCATTTTCGGACTTTATTCTTTGTAATTTTTCTCCTTTTTTTCCTTTTTTTATGGTGTATTGACTTTTAATATCTTTAAGCTTTTGTAAGCGGTCTGCATTATTTTTTGATCTGTTCCTCATTTATTCATACTTGTCTTCAGTTTGTTTAGTTTCTTTTTATTAGTTTTACATTTGAGCATTCTATCTGACATTTGATTTATTTCCTTTTCTATCAATAGGAGGTAATTACACTCCAGGTTATTTAGGTCTACCTTATAAATTATCTAATTTACCTTGATGCATTTTTATAAATACTTTTTTATCTCCTTAAATAAACAAAAAATGTCTTTGATAAACTTTTTCTTTCTAAAATAATTAATTAATTTTTAATTTTTTAATTATTTGAGTATAAAAGCAAAAAATTTTAAATCCTGTTAACTTTTTTAAATTATAAACAAATGATTGATTTTTATAAAATCTTGTTTCTTAACTTTTTTCTAAAACAAGTTAATATTTCATTTTAACAATTTATCTATTTATTTTTAAATGGACATATATATATCAATCGCACCTGTTTTTTTAGCACCGTAATCACGAAACTAATCATAATCACTAATCAAAAAACTATATTAAAAGTATAAAATAAATTTGAAAATAATGAAACGATAGATTCTTGAGATAGACATAGTTTTTGATAGCCTTTTAAAAATATAAATTTATATTTGATTATGTTACAAACTAATTTAAAAATATGTTCTCAATTAACTTTTGAGGAAAATGTTTAATTGAAATTTATTTCATATAAAGTTGATCTAAAATTTTCGCAAGGAGTTTAATTGAAAATCATTTAAATTTCAAAAAAAGAGTGCGATGATTTGTGAGAAAAAGATTTATTTTTAAATATCTAAAAATAATTTGAATATTTTATATTTTAAATAATCTTCCAACAATGACTTACCAAAATTAATCAAATCACAATCATTTTAGATAAATTTATGGAGATTGATTAATGTTTATGATTTATTTAGCTAAATAGCTATATTTTACATTTCTTGATTCATGAAAAAGAATTAAAAAATGAGAATAAGATGAGCTTATAAGTGTATCAAAGATTAAGTTTTTTTTAAAGAAATTTATGAGAAAGATGCTGATAATTAGAGGAAAATAAAATGGGAACAAATGTCAAAAATATAATAAGATATTAGTATTTATTAATATATCTGATCATGATGAACTAGCAGTAGATATTTTAAATTAAAATCTGCTGCATTATTAATTATCATTTATTGATAAAAATTAAATTTTTATTAAAATTAAAAATAAGGAATGAATAAAAAACTGATTATAGCCTTTGCTTTTATAGTTGTAGTTGTTTTAGCTCATGGATCTTCGCATTCAAGTTAACATACTGAAAGCGAACATCCTTACTTTAAGTAACTCAAAAATTATATGCAAAAAAATGTTACAAGCAAATATGGATAAGTTGCCCTCAGCATTTTTATTATTTCTTTCCCAAGTATCCCCGTTTTCTTATCACTATCATTTTTGGGAAAACTTCTTAAAAAGAAAGGAGATAAGAATAACTTCTCTTCATCTTTTTTGACTTTGCTTTTAGCATTTGCTTGTGGTACTCTTTTAGGAGATGTTATGCTTCACATTTTGCCCTATTTATTTTGTAAATAGCTATAATTTTAAAAAGGTATCATTAGTAAAATGTCTTTTTTATATAACTTAATAAATAGCCCAATCTCATAGCCATAGCCATGATCATCACCACGTAGAACACTCTCATAGTCATATTATTGGCAATAATGTACATCATCATGATCATCATTTAGAAGGAGCAAATTAGAAGCCATCTGGATGCCCATTCGCTCATTTATTTGGAAGTGGAAATGCTAATATTCCTTAAGATGCAGCACATGCTCATTTGCATGCTCATGATCACTCTCATGAATAAGAAAAAGATTTAAGTCAAAATAATTAGCAACAAAATTAATAACATAATCACGAACACGAACATAATCATGAAGAAAAAAGAGCTAATGTTTAAGCAGAAAATAATTAACATCCTCACGACCACGATCATGAACACGACCATGACCATGACCACGATCACGATCACGACCACAACCATGAACATGATCATAATCACGATCATTCCTAAGGAGGTCATAAATGTAATGATCCAAGCCATCATCATCATGATCACGAAACTCCTCAGGAAAAAGTACATATCCAAACATAAATACTTAAAGAAGGAGGTTAAGAAATTCTAAATGATAAGCATGATCATAGCCATGACCATAACCACGAACATGATCATGGGCATGGACACTCTCATTCAGTCGAGGAAATGAAAGTTCCTTTAATGATAGTTGGAGGCATCATCATTTTCATAATTTTAGATTATATTTTTATGAAAATTCATAACACTTCATCAAATAAGGATAAAAAAGTTGAATAGGTAGAAGAAAAAAATAAAAACAAAAAATAAGGTGAAAAAAGCAAGAATTAAGAATGTAAAGAAGACTCTGATGAGCATGATCATTCTCATCATCACCACCATAGCCATGGAGATGAAGATGAACACTCAGCTGTTCCATTTTTGATTGGTGATTTCTTACATAACTTTACTGATGGACTTGCTATTGGAGCTGCTTATACAGTTAGTAAATAACTTTATTTCTATTAAAAATGTATATTCTTTAAAACTAAAAAAAATATATAATAGGTTTTTAGATGGGTATTACAAGCACATTTGTGATTATGATACATGAATTACCTCACGAAATAGGTGATTTTGCTCATCTAATCAAGAAAAATTACAGCTTAACAAAAATACTTTAAACCTAATTCTTAACTAGTCTTGGAGCTTTAATTGGTGCATACATTGGTAATTAGTTTACATATATTTTACTTCTATTAAATTTACTTTTTTATTAAAGGTCTTTTTACAGGTGAAATATACAAAAAAGAATTATTGAGTATCACTGCTGGAGGATTTTTATATATGTGCTGTTCATAAGTAATACCTGAGATATAAGCTGATTTAAGAAAAGACCACAGTTTAAAGAATTTAATATCTATTATACTCTCTATTTCTGTTGGTATTGCCTTAATGGTATATGTTGCCATGTTAGAATGAGTATTTAATGACTTTTATTAAATAAAAGTGTATAAAGCACTTATTTAACTTATAATAAAAAATGATTATTAATATTAAGTGTTACTATTTAGAACTCTTTATGTTCGATTATTGTGAATATTATTCTTTTTTTTTTAAATTTTTAAATAAAATAAATATTTTTTTAACATAGATTATCCTTAAAAACTCAAGATTATTACCCTATAATTACTAATTCTTTATTTTTAAATATTCAATAAATATCTATGATAGTGATTTATCTTATTTGAGCTAATTAGAGTTTTATTTATTATAATTAAAATAAATATATATAATTCTATTTCTAAGGAGCCAATAAATATATAAACACAATAAAAAGTGTTTCTTATTCCTTTTGATTTTAAAAAGCAAAATAAAAAATTTATTACATTTCTAAAATAACTCTACCAATACTATCAGTTTATTCTCATTTTATCTCCTTTGAATTTTTTTAGGAATTAGATAAACAATATTATCTTTGGTTTTTAAACTTTTGGAGAGAAACTGAGCTTTAAAAAGACTCTTTATAGTATTTCTAAAGAATATTTTGTAATTAAAAAATATTCCAAAATCTAATTTTGTAATTTTAAATTTCCTGAGGTGACCATGAAATAATTTCAAATAAAATTTTAAATTTCTCTAAATTATAACTAGAATATATGGAGTTTGTTTTGTTTTATTATTTTTAAGCGTGTTTAATTGAAATATCCCTAATTTTAATTGCTTTTTATTATGTATTACGTTGGATTTTATTGCTAAGAAATATAAATAAAAAATATTATCACTTGGAATTCAAAAGAATTTACTTGAGAGTTACTATTAACTAAAAAGGTACTTACTATATAAAATTTACTCTATATTTAAGTCCCATCAGAAATTAAAATCTCTACAAATTTGATATTTTTTACTACAAAATTATCATTTGAATTCTTTATTATATGAAACCAAAGATAATTATATCCTATTGTAATAAAATGAATAATACTATCTATTTAAAATTTTATTTTATTCTTTGATAACTTTTGCAAAAATTTTTTAAACTAAAAGATATTTTGATAAATATCTAAAAATAAAATTCCTTTTACTACTTCTGCCTCATTTTTTCTATGTAAAACACTTGAAAGCATAAGATACATAAAGGAAAATATTTAGAGTTTGGAAGAAAATAAAATGAAATTGAATGATGAAAATAAATTTAAGATATGTAAAGAATTTCAGATGAATCTTAAGTAAAGAGTATGTGTCCTTAATTTTATTATTTTATAAATTTTAAAATTATTATAAATATATATAGAAAAAATATCTTAATAGTAAATATTCTCAATATTTAAGAAATGATTAGATTTAAATAAACTTGAAACGCTTTAACAAAGTGGCATATTAAATTAGAATATTTGTTCTGTATATAATTAATTAATTTTTATAAATAAAATTTAAAAACATAATGATTATTATAAAATAATCTAAGTTTAGAACATTTTTAAACAAAAAGAGACCAAAGACCTTAAATAAAGTCAGGTTTAAGATAAGATAAAAAATAATTTCTAAATTTAAATTTCCTATGAAAACTAATCGAATAAAAATGTATAGATTGAGGAACCCAATTTAATTGCTTATTTATTGTTTCTCAAAATAAGTACGTAATAATTATTAAGCCTAATTTATACTGATAAAATAAATATTTCGAAACAAATTTAAAAATAAAATTTAAATAATTATATATTTAAAAAAAGCTGATAAATAAAAATAGATATAATGCATGCATTAGTTTTTTGCCAACCTAATTACATAATTTAGTTATATAAACGGATAAAAATATTAAAAATATATTTACTTAATTGTTTTTTTTAATTTATTAAAAAAATAAACATTTATTATATTTGATTATATTAAAATAAATTAAATTCATTATTAAAATATTTTAATAAATTTAATATACTAAATAAAATGTGTATCAATACTTTTTTAAAAAAATAAACAGGTAAAAAAAATAAATTAATTTGAATTATTGAGTGAGTTATTTTATTTCTACAAATAGCTACTATTTAAAGAAAAATATTTATTTTTAAATTCAATTATTTTTTACTAGATACATAATCTAATTATTTGCTAACAAATTTTTACTTGAATATTTATTTTTTAAGATAATTTAATAAAATTTTATTTGTTATTTAATTTATTTTATCATATTATAATTTTTATTTGCTTAATATTTTAATTTAATTATTTAGAATTACTAAAATATCTTTATTCATTCAATGCAAATATTTAATAGAAATTTGAAATTCAAATAAATAATTTTGATTTAAATAATTAATAATAGATATAAAAATAATCTATAAAAAATTTTGACAAGAACGAGGCTTACTTATTTTTATTTAAATGGATTATAGTTAAATTAAATAATATATATTTATGGTTAAATTTAAAGACTATTTAAAGGATTGCCAGTAAATAATCTAAATTATTTATTTAAATAGCTTTAAGGTAGATAAAGCTAAAATTCCAATTAAATGATTTTGTTTGTTTATTAATTAGTATTTTATATTTCAAATTTTTTTTACGCAAAAATTTCAAATACATGTTAAGATACTCACTGAACTATAATTTTTATAGAAAAATACAACTGTAAGATTTAAAACGTGCTAAGATACATTTAATTTATCCTTTAAATAAAAATACATTTTTAAATATAATTTATTGTATTGTGTCAATAAAACTATTTTATCTAATTAGTATTTTAAATTTATAAATAATAGGAGATTAATTGATTTATGTGTATTTATTTTGATTAGACAAATCATTCTCATTTAGTAATATTTAAAAACAATTATTGTTATTGATAATGAGTGAACATAGTAGATGTTAGTATTTTTGAAATCTATTTTCATGAATGTTTAGACGATATTAGGAAAGCAGTGAAATAATTAGGCTAAAGAATAAACAAAAAATTAAATAAAGCTCTATCAAGTAGTTATTTTCTTAAAGTAATATGCTTCCTTGTAATGGCTTCTATTTGTTTGTTAACAATATTGTATTTGAAAGAAGAAAGAGATGATATTATGATGAAAAAATATAGAAGAAATAAATAATATTAATAAGGATTAATTGAGTGCGAAAAAATTAATTAAATAAATAAATTAATTAATAAGTGTAGTTTTTAATAAGACTGAAAGAATAAGCAAAGATGATTGCAAATATAAATAAAAAATGAAATAATTAATCAAAAGAGGATCGACAATTTTTAAGCAAACAAACAATAAATAGACCAAACAAAATTTAAAGAAAACAAGCTAGAGAAGAAATAAAGGGATTAGTAAATTTGTTAATAATTAATTAGTATTAAAGGAGTTTAATAATTAAATAGAAAACAAAATAATTATAAGATAATCAAAAGTAAGAAAAAAGAAGAAAAAACATGAGTAATTAAGATAAATAGTAATAATAATAGTAATAGTAGCCACAGGGAGCTTAGAGGGCTGCTAGCGATACTGAACCTCTTATAATTGAAGAGAGAGTGCAGATAGTCAATGGAGAGCAAATCATAAAGAGATATCAAAGAGGAAGCCTTCTCGGAAAGGGTGGTTTCGCAAAATGTTTTTAGGTTACCAATTTAGAAAACAAGAAAGTAATGGCAGCAAAGATTATCCCAAAAAGCACTTTAGTTAAGAACCGTGCTCGTCAAAAATTGATATCAGAAATTAAAATTCACAAGAGTTTACACCACAATAACATCGTAAAGTTCGAGCATGTCTTCGAAGATCATGATAATGTATATATCTTGCTTGAATTATGTCCTCATCAAACTCTAAATGAGCTTATCAAGCGTCGTAAGCGTATTACAGAATTAGAAACTCTTTGCTATACAGTTTAAATAGTATAAGCTCTTAAATATCTCCATTAAAATCGTGTTATCCACAGAGATCTTAAATTAGGTAACCTTTTTGTAGGAGAAAAGATGGAAATAAAGCTTGGTGATTTCGGTTTGGCTACTAAACTCGAGTTTGATGGTGAAAAAAAACGTACAATTTGTGGTACCCCTAATTACATAGCTCCTGAAATTTTAGATGGAAGAGTTGGTCATTCATATGAAGTAGATATATGGTCTTTGGGTGTTATCCTTTATACTTTGTTGATAGGAAAAGTAAATTCATTTAATAAATAACACGCTTATATTAAAATATGCTTTTTCGAGCAACCATTTTTTAAAAACTAACATATTTACAAAACTTAACTATCCCAATCATTTTGCATTATTAATAAATAGTCTTTCAAAATAAACAAAGGAAAATAAAATTAAATAATAAATCGATTTTTTACTCAGCTTAAGATAAAAAATGAACTTTTTTTTGAAATCAGCAAAATAATTTTAGTAAATTTTAAGAAAAATATCATAGTTTTTGAATGAAACAAATATATTTGATTGTGTTTCAGAAGGAGTAGAAAATTATACAATAAAAAAGCTTGGCCATATTTTTAAAATGCATTAAAGGTATTATTCTCATCGCTAGCAATTCGCTTTGTTAGCAAAAAGTATAGAGAGATGAATCAAATTAAATCAAAAAAGCAAGTACAGAGCGTTAAATTTAAATAATATAAAAAATTATATGAACTGATAAACTAATTAAGACATTTATAGAGCAGTGCTTAAAGTTTTTGTTAACTCAAGCCAGCAAACCTTGAATAAGAGATCCGCTTTGCTCCAATCTACTTTATTTGCGCGAATTTTAAAAGTCAAAAGCAAAATTAAGAAGTTACAAACATGTTTTCAAAGAAAAAATTAGTTTACGCTTTAAACATGTTATTTTCTAGCTCTGATTTTGGATTTATTCATGCGGGTCTCAAAAATAAATTAAAATCAAATCAAGACAGATTTACTCTCTTGATAATCTAATCATCAAAAAATACTTTGCATAGCTATTTTTCATACAAATTTTTGATTTTTTAATATTTTATTTCATTTTAAATCCCCTGATCCAAAATTTTAATTTTTACTGTATTTTTGAACAGCAATTTGAGCGATTAGAATTTTTTAATGAATCTATATGAAAGATACTTTGTTAAACATTAACCATATTATCTGATATGCAAAATGATTTCAAAAACAATAATTAGCCAAAATACTGATGTACATAAACTACAAAAAAGTATATTAGAGCTAACATTAAATATCTACCATATAATTAATTGACTCTTCATTCAATCTAGTTTATAGCATATTAGTTTTAGCATAGGAAAAACAAAATAAAAGCAATATCTATTAAATGAGCAAACAAAAATAAATAGTTCATACGAATCTAAAACATAGAATATACTCATATAGAAAAATACACTTAATTCATCTTTGATGAATATAATTCATAAGAATTAAATAAGGAGACTAACAAATAATAGCTCTTCCTTTAAAATAAAAATAAATTTCGCTCTAGATTGGTCTCTTAGATAAATAAAACAAATATATTCAAGCGATATTTTTAATTTGATTTTGATCTCTTTCATTGAATTGCTTTATAAAGCATTCTCCTATTTTTACAGGCATAGATCATCCTTATTTTTTTAAAATTACGCACAAAACAAAATATTTATTATCAAGTAAATATATATAACATATTCTTAAAAAGATTATTGAATAAATCCCATAAAAAGGTATATGAACACTCGTAAATGTACCTCCTCATTCCTGCCTGATCCTCTGCCCTGATTAAATTTTCTATGCTTAAAAGATAGTTAAATTTGCATATTCAGTCAGAGTGGAGAATTTGATTTTATATTTTGATCATAAAATTCAAAATAAAGAGGCTTTTATTCTAATAGTTGCTGAATAAAAATTCTTTGCAAATTTAAATATTTTTTAAAACTCAAAATTTCTTTTTATTTTTGTTTCCCCATTATTAAATTAATTGATGCTTTAGTAATTTGATAGCAATATCTAATCAGAATAATAATAATAATAATTAAAATATTAGCAGCAACTCAAGCAAAGAGTTCAATCAAAATATCATCTATTTCAAAATTTGATTTTATTTTGTGGTTTTTGGGATAGTTAATCTTAAAATATAATTAATTTACAAGAGAAAGCAAAATAAGCTGAGTTTTTCATTAATTTTACTGATATTTTATTTTTAAAATAGCCACCCTTCGAAACTCATGATGTTAAAACTACTTACAGAAAAATTAAATCTAATTAATATTCCTTCCCCGATCATGCTCCCATTCCTGACTCTGCTAAGGCTCTCATTTAGCTGATTTTGCAACAAGATCCTGCTAAAAGACCATCTTTAGATGAAATTCTTGCTCACCCCTTCATTAATAATGGAGGTACTATTCCTAGATTACTTCCTGTTTCTACTTTGACAACAGCTCCTAATACTAGCTACATCAAGTAATATGCTCCTTCAGCCAGTAATATCAAAGCTAACTAACAATCCATGCAAATTGGAACTGAAGTATTCGGCTCTAGTAGAAAAGAATTAACAAAGAGCTAAACAACTACTAACATGAATAAAGGACTCAATAACTTTGCAAATGAAAATAATAATAAAATGGCTGATGGTTCTAAAAATGTAGCCACTAATAATCCTTCTAACTAATTCATGAGCACTGCTAACCTTCAACAAAACAGCAAAAATCTCAACAGCAATTTCAACCAAAACGATTTCAACTAGTAATTTTATTTTTTCCTTAACCTTTGCATTTAATTAGTCTTATTTATTCCTCCAAAAAAATAATTAACTCAATCAAATGTTCAATCTAATTTATTTTTTTAAATAAAGAACTGACTAGAGACCTACAACCTCAAAAGGCTAAACTGGAACACAATAAGGTTTGTATAACAAACAACAAACAGGCAATCAAGATCCAAATAATAAACAAGGAAACAAATACCAAAGTGTTTAAAATTTGATGGGTATGAATAAAACTGATGGATTCTAAAATCTTTAAAACTAATTACAACCTAATGCTGAAGAAAATAACTAAATCGACGGTAGCAAGAATAACTTATGGGTTGTCTAATATGTTGATTATAGTTCAAAGTATGGTTTAGGTTATCTCCTTTCAAACCAATCTGCTGGTGTGGTATTTAACGACACCACTAAAATTATTTTGGATCCTAAAGCTGAATACTTCGAATATATTTATAAGAAAGAATAAGAGGAAGTCACTGAAAAGCATCAACTCACTGAATATCCTTAAGAACTCCAAAAGAAAGTTACTCTTTTGCAACATTTCCGTCATTACTTAATGACTGAAGTTAATAAAAGAGTTTGTGCTGAAACAGGCTCTACCTAGGCAACTTTATACAATGATTCCAAATTCTAAATGCAACCCAATCAACCTCTTCCTTACCTCAAAAAGTGGATGTAAACTAGACATGCAATTATGTTCCGTTTATCTAATAAAATAGTTCAAGTATAATTCTCTGATAAGACTGAAATTCTCTTAAACAGTACTGATAAGATTGTTTCATTCATGAACAAAAAAGGAGAACGTTTCCATTATCCTTTAGCTGATGCCATGAACTCTACAAACTAAGACATGACTAAGCGTTTAAGATACACCAAAGAAATCCTTACTCACTTGTTAAAAAATAACCAAAGATAAAATACTAATGAAGATCAAGCAAATAACCCTGCAAATAATATAGCCCCTCCTGATGATATGCCTCAAAATGAACCAAATTACAACAAATACGGAATGACCGCCACTATGGAGAATGAATAATTCCCTAAACTTAATGAATAAAAATAGAAAGGAATGGCATCTCAAAAGAGTCTTACAGAAAAAGATTAATTAATCTATAATGTTGGTAATTTCAATAATGGAGGTAAGACTCCTTCACAATAAAAAAATCCCTCTGTAACAAGTTATCCCAACGCATAGTAACAACCAGCCCAGGTTGCTGATAAAGGCTAAAAAAAGTGATGACAAGAGATTCTCTTAAATCAGAAAACGAATGAACAAAACCAAAAAAAATTAACTAAGACATAACTCGCAAATGATTTTGATGCTCTTATTATTAATATAAATAATAAATTCACAAATAAAATTAACTTTCTATACACAAAATTACCAATATTTTATTATATATATTATATTAATTTCTATATAAATCTAAATACTATGTTTTCCACCCTATTTTCTGTCACTAAAACACTAGTATTAAGCATATCATTAAGTTATATGTTTTTTCTTTTTATACTCAAATTGCATAAATTTTATTATATTTTAGGCTAAAATATGCTTTTCAGTTAATATTTATGCCCTTTTCTAATTTGTGAATGAATCAACTCATATTTCAGTATGTTATAATTCAAATTGTTAAGCCAAATTTTATTTGCTATAAACAAGTATTCTTATCTGATGTGAGTAATTGAATATACTAATATCTTTGACATTCTTTTTATCAAAAATTTAACTTTTTCAAAAAGATTATTAACAAACGAATTTAAAATAAGATTCTAGCAAAACACATAATTTCTTTATACTTTTTATGAAAATAAAATATTTATTGTATTATCTAACTTATAAATGTACAATTAGTCAGTAGTATTTTTATGATGATTTTTATTTTTAAAAATAACCAGAATAGCTATTTTTTGAAAAAAAGTTTTGCTATTAATTAATATTTACCACATTATATGATTTTATGTTGTAAGCAATTTTTATACTAAAATAATTGTCCTAAAAGATATTAGAATATTGAGCTATTTGTTAAAAAAGCACCACCAATTTGAAATATTTCAATAATTGATTAAGAAAGAAAAAAAAGCTATTTAGCAAAGTTTAGAAAAAGCAAGTTAGTTAATAACAAGTTAGGTAAGGCCAAAAAATCGGTTAAGGTAAAATGAAGAAGATATAGGATATCGCAAGCAAGATTAAGCACTGTTCAATCAAGGATCATCAAGCAATCGAATTCTTTTCACTGCTCAAGAAGCAGCAAAAGCAGTATAGCAAATTTGAGTTTTTAGGCAATGGTGGATTTGCCTTTTGCATTCAGGCGTTTAACTCAAATACAAATTAGACTGTTGCTTTGAAAATTATTGAATGTGAAAAAGACAGGGAAAATGGAATGGAGCTTGTTTAATAGGAATACAGGCTTTTAAAGAATTTAGCTGCTTGCAAGTATATTGTTCAAGTTAAAGATTCATTCTTTGTAACAAAAGAGTTTGATTTTGGTGATGATGAAGATGAAGAATAAGAAGAGTAAAAAGATATGGGATCTTCTTAACAAAATGTTTCAAAACTAATTAACGTCTTCTTTGTGGTTGAGATGGAGCTATGCGATTGTAAAAAAAATAAATCTTTTAAACAATCTATTTGATTACTTAAAAAAACCTTATCATAATACTATCATAGCAATATGATCATGATCATTATGATATGACAATATTAAATTAAAGCTATCCCAAACTTACTATCAATTCAAATATTTGTACGCATACATTTTATGCAAGTTAACAGCTATAATTTAAAAAATCTGCTAATAAATAATGAAGTAATCAGTAGAAAGCTAATCAAGATTCTACTTTTTTTCTAATTTTTAATGAATTAAGAACTCAAACAATTAAAATAAACTTGCTTGTTTGTTTTTTATGAAAATATTAATTATGAAAAGATATCTTAAAAGATTTAATTAAATTTAATAAGGAGTTAATATAATTATATTTTAATTCAATAAAGTCAACTTGGAAAGTTTCATCAAACTATGCAAACAGGAAAAGAGAGTCCTTGACTAAAAGTTTAAAGAAACTTTAGCTATCCAAATGCTAGATGGGTTAGCCTTCCTTCACTCTAGAAATATTTTGCATAGAGATATCAAGCCATCAAACTTTTTATTGATGATGGACGAAAAAAAGAATCCAACAATCAAGATATGTAAATTTTTATTTACACTTAATACATTATTTTAGTTTCAAAAATATTTTCTTTATTTAAATTTAAATATTCATCTACTATGATAACTAAAAATAAAAAATAAATTTTTTAAAAGAAATATCATTTTAAAATATCAGCTAATGCCAAGAAAGATTTATAATTATAAATTTTTTTAAAAATATTATTTTAATGTTTTTATATAGCTCATCTTTTAGTTTTTAAAATATATTTTTAATATAATAAAGGTGATCTTGCTTTTGCTACAGAGCTAAGAACTTCTTAGTCAAGATTTTAAGGAACAATGGTAAAGTTTTAAACTTTTATTAATATAATTAAAATATATAATGCAGAAAGGTACAAAAGAATATATGGCTCCAGAAACTTTCAACAAGGTTAGCAAAAAAGAAGTAAATAAATATTTAAATTTTTTGATTTTTACATAATTTAAAAAAATTTAGAGCGATCTATTCTCATTAGGAATAGTTTTACTTGAATTAGATAACTTGCTAACTTTTGAATTCACTGATATGATTGACAAAAGTGAATACCACAAAGGAAAAATATTCCCAAGTCTCAATATTAACAGAAATACAGATATTTACAAGGTAGCCCAAACATTCCTAAGTCCTGAATTATCTAACAGAAAATCAGCCATGTTTTTCTTAGATCAACTATTTCACAAGGATAAAGCCTATCAAAACATTGAACTTACTTCTATGATTATAGAGGTAATTTACTGAAATATTAAAAAAAATTAAAGTAAAATCAAAATCTATTAATTTTAGAATCAATTACAATTCAAGTCTCAATAGATTAGCTAAATTTAGAAATCAATAATTCTCTAGAAAAGCAGTTAATATCAAAATGTTACTTTTTAGACCCAGTAATAGCAGGTATAAATTAACTTTTGATAAATCAAAAACTTAGTTTTATTTTTAACTATTCAGGAATAAGTGAACCAGATATTATAAGAGTTTTAGAAGATTTAAGAAAAACCTTTCAGCGAACTTGAGCTTTAAATTATACTAAAAAATCTCTTTAACATAGGTAATTTTGAAAAACATTTTGAAATAATAGACTTTGGAGCTGTAGGATTAATCTTAGGTGCATTCAACAAATCTTAAAATAGATGTTGTGTACTTAAAGTATAATAAGTTAAAAGCAAATCTGCTATAGCTAAAGAAGTTGGAATAATTAGAGCATGCTAAATGCCGCTTGTTGTCAAATTCTACGGATACTTCTATTTGAGCATTAATACAAAAGAAGATTTTGTAGTTTATGAATTAGAAAGATGTTAATGTATCAAATTTTCAATATTTAATTATTTTCTAATTGCTATTAATTAAATTTATGACATCCTTAACAAATTAAAATTAGGTAATTTAGAGTAATATCTATCAGAATAGTTTGTAAAAGGAGAATTCTCAGATGAATTAAAGGAAAGATTAGCACATTAAGTGCTTGATTCTGTTAACTATTTACATCAATTAGATATAATTCATAGAGATATAAAATTGAAAAATTTCCTTGTATAAGAAGTTAATGGACAACCTGTAGTTAAATTAAGTAAAAAGTTTATAATTAAATTTTAAAAATTGATTTATAACAATATGTTTAATAAAAGAATAATTTTTATAATTTTATTTAATGAATATGAAGAAATCAGATCTAATTTTTGGGAAGTTTAAAAATATTTTACATTAAATTTTTTTTATTTTTAGAATTTAATTTCATCATATATTTTTAAAATCATGTATATTTACTTATTTTCTAATATATTCAAATAAATTTTATAAAATTATTTAACAATAAATAAACAATTTTTATTTAAATATTTTACTAAATAATGTATTAAAGACGATTTTGATAGTACAGAATAACTTTCATATTA
Organism: Tetrahymena malaccensis 436; assembly: GCA_000231845.2. NCBI lineage: Eukaryota > Ciliophora > Oligohymenophorea > Hymenostomatida > Tetrahymenidae > Tetrahymena > Tetrahymena malaccensis. The sequence goes on from JH719953.1 coordinate 17,227, forward strand.
TTGGCTTTTAGGCAAAAAATATTATGATTAAATTGGTTTGGTAATAATTTATTTATTAGAAGACTAAAATTTAAATATAAAAAATAATTAAATAGTGTGGAACACTAGGATTTTAAGCTCCTGAATTCTTAAAAGTTAGAAAAACAAATAAATTAGTAAAAAAATAATAATTAAAATTGAATTAAAGTAATTTATTTTAATTATAAAGACAGATGTATTTTCTTTAGGAATATGTTTAGCTTTAATAGACAATTTTATTAAGCTTTAACCTCAATTCTTTTTCAATTCTCTTAGTATTGCAATCCCTTTTGATAGACCCTTTTATGATAATTTGATTAACAGATAAAGCTTTATCTACAAAAATTATATATAAAAAGCACTTGTATTTAATGCTCAAAACAGATAATCTTTAGATAAGATATTAGAAAGTATTAAGAAGCCTTATTTTTCATAGATTAATAATGAAGTAATATTTTTAATTAAGTATATTAATTAATAATATAATTTAAGTATATTGTATTTAAAAAAATAAACTTATATTAATAAAATTAAAATCATAATAAAATGTTTATTAGAAATCTTTTTATTTAAGTATTAATATTTTTATATAAATAGCTGAACAGTTAAAGTCCGTTTACATATATATTAGAATTATCAAAAAGGTATATCATTTTAAATTAGAATAGTGTATAATTTAAGCACTATATTTTCAAAGAATTTGGAACATTAAATTTTAAAATCAAGTTTTTTTAAGGAAGTGAAAATAAAAGTTTCAATTTATTTTAATTGAATAATTTATCATTATTTGTAATTAATTCAAATGGTAATATATTAATTATATATTTTGAAAAAAATTTTAGTTTAAAAAGTTTAGTTTATATTTTAAAAAAATTTTTTTTAAGAATTTACAACCATGAAATACTATACTATATATAAAATTTAGAGATTGAATTTAAAAGTAGAAATGAGCTCATTAATTGATTAACTTTTTAATTTTTAATAG
>JH719953.1:19959-129595 GCA_000231845.2 Tetrahymena malaccensis 436
AGTAAACAAACATATATACTATTTATGAATTAGAGATTGAATTTAAGAGCAGAAATGAGCTCATTAATTGATTAACTTTTTAATTTTTAATAGATATAATAAAATAGGGTCAAAAGAGGAAGAAAATATCATAAAAATTATTTTAATTAATAAATAAATAGTTTAGATGTAATTATTTTTTTGAAATTAAAAATATGTAAGAGTGATATTTATAAAATATATCTTTGAAATAATTTAATAATATTTATAAAATTTATTTATTTCTTTCTTTATTTTTAGTAAAAAAACTAATTTAAATTAAAAACTTTTTTAAATTATTAATTTAATTTGAAAATAAATTTAATGCTTTATGGTTAAAAATTAAAATAAATTATTTGATTAATTCTTTAAATTAAAATATCCAATAAGATAATTAAACTTTCTTTGAATTTAAATTATCAAACTTTTAAATATAAATGATTTAATTTAAATAAAAGTATTCTTTTAATTTATTGAAAAAATAAAGATTTTATTTATAATTTGATGATTGATCTTTGAAATATTTTTATGAATATTTCATAATTTAAATTAAAAAGATCAAATTATGTGAAATCTGAAAATTAAAATTTTCACTATGATTAAACCATTTAAAGAACTTTAAAAACAAAATCTATTGATCTATTTAGATAATTTCTATTTCATTTTTTTTAAATGATAAAAATTTGCAAGTATTCAATAATAAATATTATAAAAGAGTTATAAATTTATTTCGAAAATATTTAAAACAATAATATGTTTCTTTATAAAATATAGAAAAACAGATAAGTTTAATTTTTTTTTAATTAGATAAGTTAATATTTAGTAATTTTAGAAGTTAATAAAACTGAGAGCAATATAATTATTCATTTTCTTTTTTCTTTTTTGTCTTTTGCTAAATCATCTACTCCTTCAATTAAGCTGTTCAACTCCTTTACAAGATTTTTTTACTTTTGAAATTATATTAATAATTATTTTTATATTTACTAAAATTAATTTATTTTTACTTTTTTCTGAATTTGAGAAAGTTAGCTCAGGTCAACTTCTTCATCATCAGAATCTCCTTCTAATATTTCTCTCGCCATTTTGAAAGGCATCCTATGAATAAAATAACTTTAGTTAAAAAAAGAGCTAAAAAAATAATTAATACCAAGAAGTGTCATTTTGCTTTAAGAGATCATCTACATAGCTTTCAATACCTGTATACTCGCTTCTATCCTTCCACTCTAGATATTGTATGAAATGGATATAATTCCACATGTAATGATTAAATTTAATGTGTTTGATAAATCCTTTTCCTGAGTCTGACTTTCTATCAAAGGTAGTTCTGTTTGATGATTTAAATAATTGATAAATTAATCATGATTGGTATTGTAAAATATAATTGATATAAATGATAATTTACCTTTCTATACCACAGACATAGCAAAAGTTGAGCATATCTTCTTATTGTTCATTAGAGGTTTCTCTTAGAACTCCAAATGTATCAATAATAATACCAACGACAATATTAATCATAATATTAAGCAAAACATACTAAAATAGTTAATCAAATATAAACCTAGACATGCTGTACTTTGCAGTATTACTTGTAACATTAGCTTATGCAGGATTACTTGTTAAAAAACCACCAACACCACCATTAGGCTATTTATTAAAAATGGTTTGAATAAAAAGTTTAATTATAAATACTGTATACCTTAAAGGTCTAATCAAATGTTGTTAAAAAACAATATAAAAGAGATTCGCATCTATCATCATAATCTCCATAATAGAGCGAGTAGCCCCATACAGAAAAGCAATATTCTAAGATAATGAAAAGCATGAAAGTAAGCAGAAGTTATTTTCTTGGCATATAAATTGACATAATAACATTTTTTAAAGTCTAGAATCTCATTAAAATTGCAGAAAGATGGAATGTAAAGAAGAAAGGATTTATTACTGTACCTATAATAGCAAGAGTACCATAGGCTATGTAATACAAGACTTAGAAGTCTTATAAGAACTCATACATAATTTACAAAAATTTGATTAGAACAACATATAGTTTTCCTAGTAAACTTTTGTGGTCCTTAATCTGTGCACCTGATTTAACAGTCTTTTTAATATAGATTTAATTAAGATAAAACAAAGATCTTTTAAAAAATAAATTGAATACTCGCTAGAATATTAGAGGTACATTTTTAAATAAGAAGAAAAGCAAGACGAAGTTACTGCAAACAATCATAACAATACCAAGGACCCTAAATATTCTTCTTGTTTAATTAAGAGTGTAGTTAGGGCTATCGAATAAATTGTAATCGTCAATACGAATGGAAAAGTCAGCATTAGCAGTTGTAGAAAATGAAAAAATAATGAAAAAGTTCAATACTAAACTAATATAGAATGAAAGGTCTTTCCAAAGCTTAACATAGTTAGCGAACAAAGCTAGGAACTTGTTAGAAGAAAATAAAATCTAAAGATTATATTCATGTTTGCAAATTTCTATTATATCATCAGATTCTTTGATTAATTCTGATTGCTATTAAATTAAAATTTTAAAATTCATAATTTAAACATTTAAATTTATTATTAATTTACTTTTGTTTTTATGTTAGATCTATCACATCTTTCATGGAATTCTGTTTTAACTTCCTTTGGTAAACAATTTGTTGGAGGAAGTCTAATAAAATAAACTAATTCTAGCATTTCATTTCTTACTATGTCAATATGTGCTGAATTGCTAGCAAAGAAGTTCATAGCTTTTTTAAGGATGCTAATTTTAGCAGCTTATTTTGCTTGACTTTTTTTATCATCGCTATCTGCTATTTTAATTTAATTCTTAACAGCTTCTACAGTCTTTTGTTTGACTGCATCAACATACCTATAAACTGATTCTATTAAAGATCTTGCAAACGATATTAACTGTCCAACCATGTTATCTCCAGTTAATAACGACTCTAGCTCATTCTTGTCATTATTAAGAATCTTTTTTTCATAGTTTTTGTATATTTTTACCATTTCACCACCAAGTTTTTAATCAGATTCAATCTTTTTAATTAACAAAATTTTATTAAAACTCTTAAAATTAAAAGTAAAAAAAATTTGATCTATTACATAATAAGAAAGTAAGAAGTAAATCTAAAACCCATTTTAGAGAATACATTCTAGATATTCATCTATGTCCTTTTCATCGCTGTGCAATTTTTTAAAGAAATGAAGGTCACTTTCTTTACGAGGATCGTATTCCATGTGAGAAAGTGAAGAGCGATTTAGTTTGTTCTAATAAAGTATGTCAAATCTTTTATATATTTTTATTAGGTGTCTTTAAAGAACATAAAGAGGAAGATTTCTCATAATTCTTTTTATAATTTCACAATTACTCTTGACCTCTCTACTTTCTAAAAGACTCAAAACTAAAATTAAAACTTTATTTTATAGTCTCCCTTTCATCCATTCAGTCAAAGGTTAATCTTTTGATTTTCTATACTATTCTATCAAATTCATTTTCTTCCATTCTTCAGGACGATAATCTTTTTTCTTTTTATCTCTTTTTCTTTGTTTGGCCTCTTCAGATAAAGGTTTCTTTGAGAACAAATCACTTGCTATATCAAAGAATTTACTATCAGAAACGGCATCTTAGTTTTCTTTACAAGGTCCTTAAACAAATTCACTTAGAGTATCCAAACAAAAAATCATATTATCATACATTTTCTTTTATTAAAAAAAATAATTTAAATTAAATATGGATTAGAAACATCTTGAAATTTAAAGTTTTTTTTTTATCATTGTATAATCTCAATTATCAAACAGTTAAATTTATGATGTTTATTTAAATTTTTAAAGAAAAAGGAAAATATTTAAATTAATAAAATTATTTAAATCTTAGGGTTTCCCCAAAGATAAATTACGTTTTTTAAAATAGCTTAGTTTATAAAAGAATAATTATAATTTGAAATACCTAAGTGCAATCTCCATAGTAGTATGCTTTTAGCAAATCTGCAACAGCCTAAACCATGTCATAATTGTTACGAGAATTGTCTTATTTTCTAAGATAATTTTACAAATTTATGTAATGCCCTTCAACACATAGCTGTAAGAAACGTAAAACTCTTTCAAGCAGCTCAATCATTTAAGAGTTTTCTTCCTCCATTTCGATAGCATCTCCAGTTCCAATATTTGATTTATGTTCTATATTTCTAATCTGCTTTCTTATGATTGAATTGAATCTACTGAAAATAACTTCTGATTTCTAGTAACTCATAAAGAAACTATAAATTGTATTTTATATTTAGTTATTTCCACCTTCTAATAAAGTATTAGCAAACGATAGATAATGAATAATAAGCTCATTATCTAAATGGCGATTATTTTGAGAGAGAACCATAAGAATCATTTTCATAGCACCTAGTTAATCAAACATATTTTATATTTTCTCTCTTTTTTCATTGTCTTTTTCTTCGTCAATCTCATCTTCTGATCTATCCTTTATTCCTTTTGAATCAATTATTTCCTTTAAGACCTTTTTATATTATTATTATTATTATTATTATTATAATTACAATATTCGATTTATATTAATAATTTACTGAGATGAGAGATATGATAGTTTCCTTATTGTTTGGATCCTCAGGAGCATATAAGAGGAATTTTATAAACTTTTTAATCAGTTTAAACATATCAGGTTTTAAAGATAAATCTTTTCCATATTCTTTCTTTATAATTTTCTTGACTCTTACTATTGCTTCTGCGAGGGCAATCTTCTCTTTTTGAACTTACTCAATCACAAAATCCTCTTCCTTAAGAATAATCTTAAAAATTTGCCAGTTTCTTTCAGCTTTTTTCATATAAAATTAAATAAATATAAATAACATTTGGTACATAATTAACTTATAAATCACACATTATTTGAAAAATAAAATAATATTTCTTTAAAAAAAATAATTTATTTCAATAATTGTTTTATTTCTTTATTTTAAAAGTGTCTTAATTAAATAATTATAAATTATTAAAATTTACCCAATTAAGCTTATTATGATTGGTTTTCTACAACCATTTAAGATGTTAAAGCGATTGCTCCCAGTTTAGATTTAATTTTCTATTTTAAAAATAAATTAAGTTGAAAAAATTAAAATTATTGATTAATATTACTGATTTTAAACTTATTGTATTTCCTTTTAGCAGCTTAGTCTCATCATCATTGTTATCACTAGCTGCATCATTTCTTTCTGGATTATCTCCCTATTCCTCTATAGCAGGGTTACTTGCAGCCTTAGATTGTAATAAGTCTTTAAACATATTCACTTTTTCTCCTTTTGTTGGACTTTTAATGTGGGAAGACCTAGTTAGTTGATCATTAATAAAGCTTAGTAAAATATATTTGTAATTTTATTTACATTTTAGAGTTCAAATTAATCTACAACAGAGGCTCAAATTTAACTTTTGTATTTAAACCTTTTATAGACTTAATAATTAAGGTAGTTCTTTCTTTTTGAGTCTATTAAATAAAATTAATTAAAAACTGATTTGATTTATTTCTTTCTTACATGAGATAAATACGGGGTAAATATTGGTAATTTAGATAAAATTTTATCAACAACAAACTCTAAAGATTTTTCATCTTTTCTCTCTTCATCTTCTTATATGTGCATATTGTGAGGTCCTCTTTGAATGAATTTCTTATGGTAATCGTAGAGGAAAGGAAGTAAATAATCAAATATGTATTCAACATAATTTTCTGAGAAAACGCCTTCCTTGATGCAATTAACTTTAAGACCTTCCTTATCAAGGAAATATGCAATTTCTTTTTAATTTGTGATCATTTCAGAGACAGAAGAAATAACTGTTTCTGATTGAATGTGTACCTTTCTCAAGAAATTGAGTAAATGAGGTTTAAGAAGAGACATACCCTTTTCAAAAAATTAAATAAATATTAAAAAAATATAATTTTATTTTTATTTTTTACCTTTTTAAATTGTTTTCTATTTTCTACGAACTCAGAATCTTAATACATATGCTGAGAAAGATATTTCTTCTTCTTTTCTTCTATCTGTCTTTTTCTTTCAATTTCTTCTTTATCAGCTAAGGCTTCTTAGAAGAGCCCTTTTTTCCCTTATGTGTCTTTCAGTTATTAATTATCTTCCTAAATTTTTATTAAAATTATTTGATGAAAGAAAAAATCTAAAATGAAGTTTAAAACGAAGGAATTAAATTTTTAAAAAGAGAGAAGAAAAATAAAATAAAAAATTTATTTTAAAAATTACTGGTTTTTAGTTGATTTCATTAGAAAATTTAGACCAATCTGCATAAGAATCTTCTTATTGTAACATTTGCAAAAGCTGGTTTACTTTAAATACACGCTTAAGCCTTGTAACTAAGATATTAAATTTGGAATCTTATAATATATGATCTGACTTTGAAAATTATTTAAGCTTTTCCATATAAGCATTAATTTTTTGTTTCTTTTTATCTTTTATGCTAACTTTTTTATCATTACCATCCTATTCTTCATCTTCGATTTCTCCGAATTAGTCTTCTTCTTCTTCGGCATCTTCTTCCCCTTGCTCATCTATATCTTGTAGTGCCAAGTCATAATCATTAACTTTGAAAGTTTTTCCTTTCTTTAATTTGGATGGATGACTGTCAGATTAAGCTTAGTTGCTAAGGATATTACTTTACTGAGCTGTTTCTTCTCCTTCTTCCTTAGTATTTTAATTTGTAGAAATATAGCTCGTTTAAATAAGCAGGTTGAGTATTTTCATATGATATTAGAAGGGTTCGTCACGGAAAGTATCTCTATATTCAACATCCTTAAGCTTTTAATCTAATTTCTATTTCTCAAGAGATTTACAAACATCATCTAAATAGAATGTAAGAGATTTCTAATTTGATCCATTTGCGTATAATAAATTATATTCTTTTTCTGTTAATTCCCTATTAAATAAATAAAAATCATAAATCATCCCAAACCAATTTATAAAAAAATAAATTATTTAAATCTAAATGTTAAATTTGTTGTTTTATAAAATAAAATTGTAAATTGAAATAATTACTTTTAAGGTAAGAAAGTGTTTAGGATGAGTAGTTGATTGTCAAAAATGTATTTGTTTTTAATCTTGAGGATGATTTCAAAAATATCTAAAAATTGTATTTATCTACCTTCGTTTTCTATCAAATCCAAGAATGTTTCAATTAATTGTTTATCAATATTAGTTAATAAATCTATATTGTCTTTGTATATTGAACAAATAAGAGTGGTTTATCCTAAATCGTACTTCAAATATCTGCAAATCATAGGAATGTAATTCTTGATAATGGCTTGGTTTTCTCTGCAATCTTGAGTAAAGTAAATCAAAAATTCGTAAACAAGCTCAAAGAGCTTAATTAAATATGCCTTTTTGTCTGCTGGATAATTGTCCTTCAGGATAAAAGAATCAAAGTGATGCATCCCTTCATTTAATAATTCGATTATCGGCTCATGAATTTTTAAGTATTAAAATATTTTCTGTTTTTCTTTGTCAACTTTTTAATTTTCTCTTTTTTTAGATTATTCTAAAAGTATAATTTCTCCATCTGCAGTTGTGTAACACTTGAAAAATCCATTGTTAAGATTATCTAGTAATGTGATTAAATGAGAAACAAAATGATCCTTGTAAGCTTTCTATGCAAACGTAGTAAACCAAACTTCACATTATTCGACGTATTTGTGTAATCTTGCATTCATATCTTCTAAAGCATTAAAGAGATCATAAGTTTACTTATCAAAAATAATCTATTTATTTATAAATTTAAGGTATTTAACTAATTTTCTTAAAATTAAATTTTACTTGTAATCTTGATATGTTTTCTAACAAATCGTATCTTTAGTTATACATACGAATCAAAATTTTCAACAATCTTTTTTCCAAGTTTTCATCATAAATAATAAGAAAACTTGATAAAAGAGAAGGCAATAATGTGGCTATAGGATTTTCATAAAGATCTTCTTATTTTTTAGAATCAGATTACTCAATTGCAGCAGAAAGGAGGTTATTAAAATCTTAGTAGTGAATGTAATCCTCTGATTAATTAAATGTATTTTTAATTTGATTTATTTAAAATTAAAATATTTACTCTTTGAAATATAACCATGGAATTTATCTTTTTAGTCTTTGCTCTTTTTCTTATTTAGAGAAATTTTAAAATCTAATTTAAAAGAACCGTCCTGCTTATACTAGAAAATTTTGTCAACACTGTCTATACCTGTTAGCGGTATATTGGGTAAAAATCCTTTTACATGTTCTTTTGTTATTTGTAATATTTTCTTTTTAGATTATACAAAATCTAAATCCTTTCCAACGTTTGCAATATTATCTTTGAAGAATTTAAGCATATTTGTCATTAAATAATCATGTCTTAGATCCATAAAATACTCAAGTATATCGAGAACTTTGAGTTTTACTTTGATTTCTGTTTGATATCCAATAGAGTCTGAATAGTTCATTTCTTCGAGCTAATTATGAAGTTTAATTTACCCTCTCATAATGTGATTATCATATAACTTACTCTGCTCAAGAGGATTAACCAATTCTTAACTATCTAGCTCATAATCGATTTCCTCTTCTATATCATCAGAATTTCCACCACCAATAATCGATTTATTTAATGTTTTACCAAGATTTTTAATTGTAGAAAAACCTGAGCTGATATTTAAGAGATCTTTATTTTTATCTTTCTTTTTTTCCTTTCTTGCTTCATTCTATAATTATAAAGTATAAGCACAGGCAGTAAAGTATTCTAAATTCTTCAAATCATAAACTAATATCTAATATTTATTAATTTAATTTATTAACTAATTTGACCCTTCTTAAAAATGTTATTTCAAATTAATATTTTTCTTAAAATTTCTAAGAAATAATAGACCTAAAATATTAAAATTATGGTACTTTTAACATAGCAGAATAGAGATTTAAACGTATAAAAATTAATAATGAATGTTATTGAATAATTTTTGTTTATTTATTTATTTTGAAACTTATTAGAAAAATGAAATGTATTTATGAATTATATTTTATAGGTTTTACATTTTATAGGAATGGCATAAAATCTTTGTATGAATCAGTTTTATTGAGTGCACCAAATAAATTGAGTTCTATAAGTAAGTATAGAAGTTCCATGCTATTTAAGAGAAGAGGATCCTACAGAATAGACTAACCTCTCTTTTTCATTTTAAATTCCATCTCTCTATTAGTTCTATCTTTTTATCTTTTATAAATTATAATGAGATCTTGAATCTGATTAGAAACCCCTCTTAAATAATTTTCAAGTCCATTTAGTAAGTTTTTGTACATAGCAATTTCATTTTCTTGGTTTTTTTCTTCATCAAATATTTTTTCAGATATTTCATCTCCTATTCTTTCAAATAATCTGCAATAATTCGGAAGATTCTACCTTTACAAAGGTTCATGATCTATATACAAGCTCATAGCAAGCTAACAGAAGCAAGATCTTAAAATAGGATAATCTTTTAAATCTCCTTGACTCCATATATTCTAAAGTAAATAGTAATTAGAGAAGTGAGCAATTAGTTCTTTTCTCCATAAGAAATTTCTGCCATAGGATAACTCTGAATAGAACTTCAATTATTCACTAACATCATTTTCAAATTACTTAGGCTATTAAATAAATTTAATTTAATTTAATTAAAAAATATTAAAATATGATTATCATTTATAAATAACTAATATTTTTACATCTCTTCCTAGCTCAGGCAGTTTGATTGATCCAGATTTAAAATACTGATCATAGCGAATCGCATTTCTTTTTTGAGAGTACTTTTTGAAGATTTTAAAAATATTTTCTTAATTCAATGAAATTGCTTTGTTTTGTATTCTGCAAATAGATCTCAAAAATTTTAAATAGTTGGAATTTAATTTAGAGTTGTCATCCCAAATTAAATTCATAAAGAATACAATTAAATTAATTGGTTTTGTGGTAATTTTTTCATGTTATCTAAATGGTATTTTTTCTTCAGATTAATCAAAGTGCTTTGTGTTATCTTAATCATACATGTTGATTAAAATTTTAACTTATCTTCCTTAGAAAGTTTATCCTTCATCTTTCTTTTCGTAATCAAAGTCAATTTTTAAATTTTCAGATAATGTCATCAAGATCTTTTCATTATTTGAGATGAGACTTATAATGCAATCAATTGCTTCTGGGATATATTTGCAATGGATTTAAAAGAAAGGTATTAATTTATATGTATATTCTTCATTTGTTTCATTATTTTTACATAAGCTTGCAAGCAAAAGATAAATGTCTTTTGCCATATTTACCTAAAATATATTAATATAATTTAAATATACCCAACATAAAAAATGTTAATAAAATATAATAAATACTTTTTCTTTCAAATAAAATGCATGGTCTTTTTTGTTTGATAACTTAGATGTTTTATTTGCTTTTGATTTTTTCTTTTTGCTTCCAAATTTAATTCCACCTAACCCATTTCCATACTCATCGCTGTCATCACTATTGTCTTCTTGATCTTCTTCTTCTTCTAATTCCTTTCTTTCTTTATCCATTATTTATTTATACTCAACCCAAGTTTCCAACTCATTTTTTGGTAGTAAATCTTCTAAAATTTTAACCTATAAATATTATTAAGTAAATTAATTAATTTAACTTTAATATAAATGTGTACCAAGAAGTCTATGTAATATTATTCTCTAAGAAGTCTCTAACGACGAGCATTTGGTGCTCCAAATTTTTATTCTTGCTAATAGTTAAGTAATTTATTGCTGCAGAAGTTGTTCAAGTTATTAATACATTCTCTAGATATTTTTATCTTTTCTTTTGCTTTTCTTATAGAAATTTCATCTCCTAGCTCACATTATTGATTTAGATTCTTCTAATTTACCAAAAATTTGATTAAGACATTTGAACAGCTGATTACAAACTTTGCTTCCCAAACCTCATTAGAACTAACAGAAAATACTTTGAAAACTTAATTTTCAGCCTATTCATTTTTCAGAACAGCTCTAAGAGGAGAGAAAGCAGAAACAGATTCATTTTAATCAAATGTAGAGAGTTAATTTTAATTTTCAAAGTTTTTCATTTAAGTTGGAATATCAGCATTTTCTTACTAATTAGAATTCAACAAATTGATAACATCTATCCACTATTTACTCTCCATATTTCTAATAAATATAAAATTACCAGCTTCTACAAATTACTCAAAAATACTTGGAGATGTTCCTAGAGCAAAGAACTGGAATAATGTGAAAGGATCATTAGCATTTTTGGTAAGAGATAGCTTCCATTTTTTGGCCATCTTTTATTTTTACTTAATTAATTCAGCTTCTTTATTGACCTTTTTTTTACGTCTGCGTTTTGTGGTTTTCTATTCTCCAGACTAACTCATTGGCGAGTCGTCTCCTGAAGAATATCCTTAATTCCCTGAAGTATCTAAATTAATATCAGATTTATCATTTTCAACAATAAAATCTACATGCTTTTCTTCTTCATTATCTGATTTTTCTGATTGATCATCATAAAAAGATCTATTAATTTACTTTGTGTTCTTTTCACTTTTTTTCTTCTCTTAATCTATTTTTTCTTATTCTAACTATTTAAGCTTCTGTTCCATCAAAATTAGATTCTCATCAATTACTGTGAGATAGTATCCTGTTGGCATGTGTTTTAAACGATATCCCACACCATATTCTACATATCCTCCTTTCTTAAAATCTACATTCTCAATAATCCACAAACCGAATGTATTTCCTGAATAATCTTCAAATGATTAGCTTTCCTTATTCTAAGCTACAAATATTTCCAAATTTTATTAAGAAATCCATTGCTTTTAAATATAAATTTTTTTAAAACTTTGTATTTATAATAATAATAATAAAATACCTCAATATTTAAAGCTGTAAAAGTGTATCTTGTAGTTCCCCTCTCTTTACGAATGACTGAAAGGGCTGAGTTAGCTTCAGAGTGATGCAGCCATATGGCATCTCCACAGTTAAGATATCTGCTTTTAGTGTCAGTAACTTCTTAATATATTTAAAATTTGAGAGGTGTTGCAGTTTCAAGGCAACCATTTATTTCTCTTTTCTATATTTTTACTTAAATTTTATTTGCCATTTAATTATCATTTTTCTAGTTTTTCTAATCAGAACCTTGTTATTATTATAATTATTATTACTTTTGCTGCTATTCATATTATTGCTACTATTGCATTTTTGCTACTTCTTATTTCTTATACATTATGGAGGCTGATCCTTAAAATGTTTGATGCACTAATTGTTTTTACATTTAAGTTTTTTTTTTCATCTCCATCAACTCCATAGAACAGTGTAAGTGAATAGTTTTATTATTAAATGGTAATGCCCTAATTATCATTATGCAATCTCCTTCTGATATTGCCTTTTTTATTATGTAAAAAAACGTTTTAAATAATTTAAATAAAATAATAATATATATATATATATATATTTAATTATTATATCTTGCTATCAAAAGATATTTAATTTGCAAGAAATAACTCATTTTTTCCAACAAACTCTCTTGATAAACTAGAATTAAATTAAGAGCTTTAAGTTTTACATTGGAGCTATCCTTTTAGTATTTGAAAGCAGGAATAATTTTGAATAACGTTGAGTCGGTACAAAACTCCTCTAAACTTATCTCATAGTTTTCCTTCTCCCACTTGCTTTCTACTGAATTGCAAGATAAAAACTTTGAAGAATTAAGATGTAAAAGCTAAAATGGCTAGTTGTAGTTGACTGGTTAATTCTTATTATTTTCAAATGTATCAACATTGTATTTATATTCATTTTGCAAGTAAATTTAATGCTTAGATATTCTTTTTAAAAATTAGTCTTTATCATCTTCTTCATCGAAATTGTTTAATGCGTTTTTATCCTTATCCTTATCCTTATCTTCTTTATCCTTTTTTCCTTTTTGCTTATTTTAGTTGTCTTTTGCTTCTACTAACATGTTAAACATTTACAACTTTTCCTTCGTTAATTCATCTTTATTTTCTTCTTTCTGCTTCTATTTCTTATAAACATCTATTTCCTTAATAATCTTGCTCTTTTAGGTATTAACCACTTTTGGAAAAACTTAAAAAAGGCAGTTTGAGAAATCATCCTTTGTTACACCTTCAGTCTATTAGCTTCGTTTAATAGAAAGATATTTACTATCGTAACTTTTCATTTACACATGTTTTTTAACATGTCCATCTGCACTAATAAACCCATTTTCGTCATCAAAAAAACGAAGAAGTATAATCTATCCGTATCTTAAAATTCTTTCGTCCGCTTCAGTCATGGCCAAAGAAATGTATGGTATAATATTAGGTAAAGTATTTAAAATTAAATTTGTTTATCAGAAGCCTATTTTGTTAGAGATGTCTGTTTATATAATTGAAAATCTATTCCTATTTATTCTCTATTTAAAATAATAAACTGCTATTTGTTTGTTTGTTGTATAGTAATTTGATATCAAAAATCAATAAATATTTGAAACCTTTTAACTACAAGTCTATCAATATACAAAAAATAATTAATTACAATATTTTTAAATTAAGTTATAACTCTCTTAATTTCTAAAATAGGGAAATCAATAACTCATTCATTTATCCTAAAATAATATAAATAACTTAATTCATTAGTTATTTAATCTAAAACAATCAGTTTTTGATAAACATCGCTTTATTCTTAACAAATAACTAGTTATTCTTTCTAAATCTTATGCAAAGCATATCTTTTCAGTATTATGATAATATAATCCTTCATTTCAAATAATAAGCTATAATATATCAGTCTTTTAATTTTTATGCTTTTAGTATCTTTAAGTTATTAAAATTTATCTAATTTTATTTTTATTTAAAATTTAAATATTTCTTTTATTTGATAAAATTATTTTAATAAGTTTATTAGTAAATAATCATTTGATTCTAAAAACAAAATCACTTAAATAAAAGGTAAAATTTACATACCTTTATTAAATTTGTTTGATAATTTTTTAATTATTTGAATTAAATTAAAGCTAAAAGATAGTAAAATATATTTTTGATTTATTTTAACTTTATTCCTTTTAACTATTGAGATAAAAATTTTTCATTTTTAAAATAAAACTCTTTACAAAATGAAGTATTTTAATTCTTTTAAATTGAATAAATTTTATCTTTAAATTTGAAACTATTTCAAGAATATTAAATCATCTATTGAAAATGAATATTTAAAGAGGTGTTAAAATTGTATTTCAATTTTGTAACTTTTTTGAAGTCTTCTTTGTTTTCTTTAAATTTCAGCCAATTTTACCAAAATTGTTCAAATTTTCAAATATCTTTAAAAATAAATTCATAGACATTCTGTTTAATAAAAATGAATTTTTTAATTTATGAAGAAATAAAGTATTTAACTTATTTATAAATATTTTAATTATTTTCTATCCTTAAATTTACATTTTTTGTTATTAAGAAACATACAAATAAATAAATAATTTTATTTAAATATTTTAAAATAGTAAATTAATTAATTATCATTCATTCTGCTGACTTTCAGCTTATTCTTTAAGCTTTTTTTCAAGTGCTTTTTGCTTGGCTTTTTATATAAGTTTAGTAAGATTTTGTCCTTCTTCTTCGCCTGGGAAAATGTAATCGTAATATTCCTCTTTACCTATTTTTTATTTTTGATTAAAAAATAATTTTTATAAGAAATAAGCTTTTATGTAATTAATTTTCTAGTTGAATTAAATATTTAATACCTGCTTCCTCTTCTATATCTCCTTCTGCAATAACAATTTTTCTTTCTTTTTTAACTCTTTGAGGTTGTTTGGCATTAATTTAGGCAATAAATGAAGCATCTCCAAATTAAAGTTCTGTTTTCCTCCAACTTTCTAATATAATTGCTCTTTCCTTATGTTTTAAAATTAAAATAAAAATTTAGCATTTAAAAATAGAATTAAAAATGAAAATTATCAAATTTAAGCAATTACTTCTTTAAGCTTTTCTGCTTTGAAGTGTTCTTCAGCTCTTGTGTACAGAGCTCTGCACTTTTCTCTGTCATCAATCTTTGCTTCAAATGATGCATAACTGAGCCAGATCTATTTTTTAAAAATAGTTAGATCAAATTTTACTAAAAATATTTCTTACTTTAACATTTTTAGATCTTTTTAAAAGTTCTTCAAATAAGTTACGAACATTCTCATTTTCTTCTAGTTCGATTTCATTATCAATATAGGCTTTCCATACTTTCTCTGGCATATTCATGGAAGGGCGATTAATTGCAAGATCAAATATGGCTCTATATCTTTCTAATTCAGGTAAACTCTTTTCCAGTTGAGCCCATTGAATGAAAGGATCAGGATTATCAGGGAATACTTCAATGTATTTTTCATAAATTTTTCTAACTCTATCAATGTTAGCTAATTTATACTCAAGATCTATATACTCTCTAAAAAGTTTATCATTTGGGCATTTACCAATTGCTGTTCCAAAAATTTTTCTAGCCTATAACAAATAAATATTTTAATTATATAAAATACATTTTATTGATCTCCTTTGATTTAAATAATTAAAAGTGAAACAGGAGAAATTCAAAGTTTAATTAAATCTTTACTGCTTCTAAATTTTCGTGTCTAACTTAAAAGTGAGCATACATAACCCACAATTTAGAGAAGGTGAATTTGGTATGAGGCACTAATTTAAGTGCTCTTTCATAAACTTCTTTAGCTTTAACTGGGTCATTTGCTTCCATTTCTTCAAAAGTAGCATAGTTATACCATAAATAAATATATCTTCTCCAGAGTCTTTTTTCTTGAGCAAGTGGAACATTTTTAACAGCATGCTCAAATGTATCTCTTGTTCTGGCGTTGTTGCCTGTAGCGATTTCTAAATTAACCAAATCAAACCAAGCATCATAATTCATTTTATTTTCTGCAATAAGCAACTTTAAACAAATAAAAAAGTAATCAATTTTAAATTATTAGGAAATAATTTATTTTGAAAATCAAATTACTTTGTAATGAAGACGTCTTTCATTAAATATAAGTTCATCAATATCGTCTTTAGTACCATGCTACTTTTCAAAGCTTAAATATTCTTCATATAATTTTTTTGACTTTTCTTTGGGGATATTTTCTAAACCAAATTTAAAGATTTCTCTAGCTCTATCATATTCTTAGTTTCTGATTTCAAACTTTGCAAAATTAATAAAATATTCTTCTTTTATAGCTTCTTGACCTAGTTCTTCTAATGTTTTTTCAAATAATTATCTGGCTTCCTATTTATAACCAAGCTTTATTTCAAATTTAATCACCTTTAAGTATGTTTTAAGTCTTGGGAAAGCATCCATATAGCTGTTAAATACAAAAAAAATAAATATTAATTATAATAAATATTCCATTTTAATAATTTTTATTGTTTAAGCTATTACTTGTACATAACTTGTCTTGCATTTTATACTTCTCCCATACGCTATTCAAATGATAAATAAGCCAACCAAGCCTTTTCTTCAGGTCTCCATTCCATCCATCTCTAAAATATATTTCTTGCTGCTACATAATTTGCTATCATTTCCTATTTAATTTAAAAACTAAAATTAGATCATAGATTTAATTTAAGATAACTAAAATACCTCCATATAGGCATATTTGTACCAGAATTAGTCAACTCTTGGTAACAACTCGATTGCTCTTTCAAATACGTTTCTTGCATGATTGATAAATTTATGTCTCATTTCCATTTCAATATATTTTAACCATAAAGAAACATTTTTATAATCTACTTCTAAAGCTCTTTCATAAACACTTCTAGCTCTTCTAAACTCTTACAATCCTTCTTCGAAAATTGCATATCTATTTATAAAAAATACATATTTTAATCACTATTGGATCTTTTTTAATTTAAAAATGTGGTGTCTAGCTTGATATAAACTTCAAAAAAATGAAATTCAACTATTTTTGAGTATTTCATATTTGTTGCAAAAAATACATAAATTTCATATTCATTACTTAATCCAATGACCCATATGAAAACGCTATTGCCTAATTTTATTTTCAAATTCTTTTCTTTTTCTCTATTTGATTTCATTAAGATCGTCTTCATCTCTAATTTTTTAGTCTGGTTCTACAAATGGTTTCTTCCTATCTAAAAAGGCTCTTTGCAAAAGCTACTCAGCTGTTATCTATATAGGATTAGCTGCCTTATTTTTAATTTTAGGCGGCCTCATTGTAATCATATTATTATTTTGGATCTAATCACCCATATTTCCTTATTGATTTTTTATATTCAAATTAATTTAGGATATTTATTCCCTAAAAACCAAATGATAAATATTAACCAAATTAATTAACAATAAACTTGCCTTGTTTAATCATAAATAAACAATTTATTTCAATTCAATATTATTTTACATTACAAAAATAGAAATCATCAAATTAGATTTTTAAAAAATATTTTATATGGATAAATATTTAAACATTTTTTTTCATAATTATTCTAAAAAATAAAAAATATTTTAAATTTAACTTATAAAATATACTAAATGCAATATATAAAAATGGAAAATTCATTACAAATAAATAAAACATCATACCTACTTATTAATTAAAGATTGATACTTAAATTTTTGATTAAAAAAAGCTTAAAATATCAATAATCAATTTCAATTATTGTTAACCTTTAAAATTTAATTCAAATAAAAACTTTAAATCTTAATATAGTATTTAGCTATTACAGTCTTGATTAAATTCCGTGATTAAACAAAAATCATTAATATTGTTTTATTTTCTGATGTATATTTAAAAAAATATTATTTATTATTTTAACTTTTTATTTCAATATAAAAAAGCTTTTTCTTTTTTTGAAAGAAAATATAAAATATTAGTAATATTTATTAAATGAACAAATACAATTAAAAAATTAACATTCTATAATAATATTTTATTTTTAAAATACTAATTAACATATTTATAAATTATTTACTTTTTATTTAATTTATATTTTAATATCATTTCTTTCTATCAATTATTATTGAAATTAGGTTTAGCTACCTTATCATACTTCAAAAATTTTAAAACTTTGAATTTATATCAAGGATACCACAAAATTTATTAGTAGCCTATGCTAATAAATCAAAAAATTGTTATATTCAAGTTTTAGATATTTACATTCATTAAAAAATTATAAAAAAATACTTTTAGGTAAAATTTTAAGCAGAAACTTTTAATTACCCAAATAAGTTTTTATTTAATTTTGAATAAATATTTAATTTCAACACAAATTGGATTACTCTTTTTCTAATTAATCTTTTCTATCTTAATATTATGTACTACTTTATTAAAATTTTGAAAAGCTAACTAAATTAAATATATTTTAAATTTAAAAATGCTAGAATAAATAAACATTTTTGAGAAAAAATATTTATTATAAAAAAAATTGATTACTTTTATTTGAAATTTTATCAAATACTAGATAATATTAATAATTTAATTAAAAAAATGAAAATATATCTTTCTATAAATCTTTAATATTCTTAATTTCTATAAGTTTTAAAAACTATTAACCTGTCAGTAAAATTTAAAATTCTTAAACTAAGGCATATTTGATATCTTATTAAAGAAAGAAATAAAAGACATTTGCTTATTGAAATAACCAAGATTAAATTTATGAATTGAATTACCTATTTTTATAAATTATGAATTTGAATAAATGTTTGGTTAAATATCATCTTAATTGCTATGAATATATAAAATGTTAATTTAAAATTTCCATTTTATTATAATGCTTGTTTAGTGGAAGAATCTTCGGATTAAATTCCGATATATATGAATTAAATTAACAAAAAAAGTGATAAGATTTAAAAAATTGAATGAAATTGATTATAAATTCCTTGAATAAAAAAAATAATAAATATCTGGCGCAATTTCAGAGAAGAATATAATTACCTTTTTGCTGAATTGATTTAAGATTTTTCTTTTTTAATAGCAAAAAAGTATTAATAAACATTGAATAAATTTTTTCAACAACTACTTCAAAAACAAAAGTAAATTAGGATTATCCTCACTGCAAATTCTCTTCCAAAGCATTACATAATAGACTGCTACAGTAACAAAGTTACTTAAGTTAATAAATAAAGATTTTAGATTCTCTAGTCATTCAAAATAATCAACATAAATTATGGACTCTGCTGAATAGCTTAGCCAAGAAGTAAATGAAAATGAAAACTGCTAAAGCAGCAGCTCTAATTTAAATGCTGCTCATAACGACATTTTGGGTAAAATTAAGACAAAAAAAAAATAGATTTTCAAGCTAATGAAACGCTAGAATACAAAGTAAGTAGCATTTAACATTAAATTTAACTTCATAAATTTTATTTAGTTAGCATTTTTCTAAAATTTTTATGATGGAAAAGCTTGCTTCGATTTTGAAAACTACACAATAAATCCATTTGTCTATTTATCAAAGCTTTGTAAAACTTGAAAAAATCACCATTTTAAAATGTTTATCATTATCACTTTAGCTGAGTAGTTTATTTTTAACTATGCTTGCCTATATCAATTACTACTTACTATTCGTTTTATTAATTGTTTCTATCTCCTCAAAAAGAAATATATAAAATAAAGAAATATTAAATGCATAAATGAATTTGTTTAATCTTATTAATCAAATAGTTAATTAATTAATTAACAAATAATATGCATTTTTCATCAAATATTTGAATAACAGTCCCATAGTTTGTTTGCTTAATAATCATTCATTCATTTTATAATATTAATAAACCCCTTTTTTTTTTTGATAAAGCGGACTCATTTAAAAATTTTTATAAAGACAATCAATCAATCATTCATTCATTAATAATTCACTTATCCATTCATCGATAATTGATTTTCTTTCAAATTATTTTTGATTATTTCTTAATAAGCTGACTTTTTTATTTCTTACCAAAAATTGCGGAATTAGATCCGCCTCTTCCTATTCATTCATTTATTTTTGATTTTATTTAAGTATTAAATCTATTAGATCACATTTTATCATAACTTAAAACTAATTTTACAAGCATATCCATAATCTTTTTGATAAATGTTAAGTAAGAGCTAATTAATTTTACATTCATCTTTTAGCTTCTCTATATTTTTATATTTTTATTGATCATTTAAATATTAGAAATTAATTTCATATTTTCTACACCAATTTAAATTTTATATTTGTATTTTCTTTTGTTCTTAATTTTAAATATTCAATCTATTTAAGTAGAAAAAAATGCTCAAGCTACTCAGGCCCAACTCACAATAGAAAAGGCTAAAATGAAGGTCATCAAATTGATATTCGTTAACACTCAAACTCGATTTTGAACTTGCCTTAGAATCTCAGCTTGGAATAAAAGGATTCATCCATCAATAATAACCCTTCATAAAATAACTTGGAAGACGACGAATTATTCTCTTTAAATGGTTCTTTCTGCTAATCGCCGCCTTTTTAACATACTAAAGATTTTGCTGACAATATTCAAATAACTGAAAAGCTATCAGATATGAAAATATCGAGTCACACTCCTCCACTAAATCCTCAAAGATTATATAATTTAAATATGAATCCTTTAAATTTTCATGAAGACGATGATCAAAACTCAAATGAAGACAGCAAATATAGAGAAGAAAATTATATTTTACCATAAAAGAAAATAAAAACTTAAAATAATAGAAACTATGAATAAAAAAGATAAACACAAACTAACAGTTTAAGAAACGGGTACAAATTAAAATAAAATGAATAAGAAAATTAAGAAGACCTTCATAATATAGGATTTGATAATGAGCTTTCGCATTCTGCATTTGATACTGAGTCTATACAAAACAATAATATAGACAATTAAACATAAAATTAAGAAATAGATGCTGATGACCACGAAATTAACTTATCTCCTGCAGCAAATGCAGAAGGCTGCAGTAATGCATAAAGTATAATGAATTCACATGAAAAAAAGTAAATGCAACAATAATAATAACAATACAGTAGAAGAGAGAAAAGTTTAGAAGAGCTCTCTAAAAAATTCTTGACTATATTTTTATAGAAAGAGCAAATGCTGATAAGCCTTGATAAAATAACTCAGCAACTAGGTAATAATTATTGCTATATGTTATAAAACTCAAATTTATTTGTTTTTAGATGTTGAAAGAAGGAGAATATATGATATTATAAACATTCTTGAGAGTCTTAAGCTGGTTACAAGGAGAGGTAAAAATAACTATAAATGGAATGGGTTTGAACAGATCTTTGACACAATACAATTTGTAATAATTTTTATTACTCTAATATTAAAAGAAAAATTCATGATTTCAATTTAACTTAAAAAACAAACAATTGTTTTCTATCAAATAAAATTTAAAACTAAAATTTTATTTGCTATTTTTTTGAAAAAGAAATAAAAAATTTATTAATTTTAAAAGTTTTTTTAAATTTAAATGCCAATTAAAAAATAATAAATACAGTTTAGTACTCAAAGTGAAAAATAAGAAGTTAATTTAGTAGCTGTAGAATAAAATGAGAAAAAAGAAAAATCACTTGAAATACTTTCAATTGGATTTTTGAAGCTATTTTTAAATTTCAAATAAACTCTTTCTTTGGAGGAGGCAGCCAGGAAGCTATCTCCAAATAACAGTGAGAACTAAAAGATAAAAACAAAAGTAAAATTAACACTTTGAATTATTTAAAATTCAATTTATTATCTTTTAATATAGATTAGAAGACTATATGATATTGCAAATGTATTTAAATCTTTGGGACTTATCAAGAAGGTCCAGTTAAATGAAACTAAAAAACCCGCTTTTTAATGGATAGGAATTACAGGATTGCAAGATTTTTACAACTCTTCCAAAGATAAAGAAGGCCTAGGAAGCTATTAAGATTTAGATGAAACAAATAAGAGCTAAAAAATAAATAAAAAAGAATAATAAATATAATAAAGAACCCTTTCTAACTCTTTAGTTAATTTATAAAATTAAAATGATTAAAATACACAAGATAACACAGAAAGAGAATTTATAAATTGCAAAAACATGAATTAGCTCTTTTAATCCTTAGAAAATAAAAATAATGCTTTATAATAAAATTTAATTGCTCCCTTTTAATAAGAAAAGATTGTTGCTGCTGAAGATCCTGACAAAGAAATTGATTCTTCTGCTTAAAAAAGCACATGCTTTTTCTCGAATTCTAAAAATAGTGCTTTTAAAAGGGTAAGCAAAAGTTTATCTTAAACAACATAATAAAATGCTTAAATTAATCCAAACAACAGATTAATCTGCTTGGAAAATTTAGTAAGAAATTCCATTTTCTAAAGTAATTAGCTAACCAATTCTCTAAATATCAGTTAAAAACTTACTTAACTATTTGAGTAAAAAGGAAGGCCAAACATATTTTAAAATATAGTCAATGACTAAAATATACTAAATAACTTGAATAATACCACTGAAAATTAATAAAGAAAGCAGTCAATACAAAGTGAAAATAAAAAAGAATACAGCTATTCCTGGTACTGAAATCCAATTTTATCCTAATTCATTTTTAAAAACAGATAATAAGCTAGTTTTCTTTTACAAATATAGTATTTAAAGATTTAATCAATAGAGTAAAATTAATAATAATAATTTTTATAATAGAGTAAATATAATGTATATAAATTGTGTGATATAAATAAACCTTATTTAACATTTTTTCATTTTTATCATTATCAAAAAATTAATTCCCATTTTTTAATAAAAAATGTAAAATAAATATTTTGAAAATTAGAGTAATTTGTCTTGTTTATTTAAATTCAACTTAATTAAAAATTAAAAAAATTATCAAATTTAGAACTTTTAATCAAGTTTTTATCTTATAATTAAAACAGATTATTTTATTATATTACTATATTTTCTAAATAATTTAAATTTCAATATAAATAATTCCTCTTTTTCAAAATAAAAAAAGAATCTTTCAAACACTTTTTTAATAAATAATTTTCAATAATATTCATTCATCTATTATTGCTGTAATTTAGAATATTTATGTTATAATTTTAATTAAAAATATAAAATTTATGTTTTATAATCTAATTTTATTAAATTGTAAATCAGTTTATTAATCAGTTTTTCATAGAAGTTAATCTAATTTTTAGTTTTTTAATAATTTTAATTTTAAAGAAATTAATTTAAATGCAAATAATTTATTCAAAATGAAATATCATACATATTTTTATCATATAAAATATTTTTAATTTATTATTTTATTTTTGTTTAAATTAAACATATTTTCAACAAGTATTGCAAGACTTTTCTTCAGTGAAATATACTATTGACTTTATTAGCTTTATCATTTTCAATGTTAATTTTTAAAAATATTTTTCACAAAGTTAATCTATTTTATTTCCACTTTAAAAGTAATTAATAATTAATAATATTTTTAAATAAAAATTAACCCTAAACATAAGATTAAAGTTGATAGATTCTAATTCTTAGATAAAGATGTCACTAAACTAATCATGCCTTTATTGCTTATGTCATTCGATCTTTTTTTATAAATTTATATATGTTTTTATTATAAGAAATAGTTCTATATACTCAAGATCTATCTTGATGCCAATTAATTTTGGGCATTGAGATAAAGCAGCTCCTAAGCACTCAGAGCCTTAATCCCCTATATTATTACTGCTTTTTAATATTATAAATTAGTAAAATAAATAAAATCTTATTCTTAAAATAGAATAAATTATTTTTAGTTTTTTTAAATCCAATAAAATAATTTTTTTAATTAAAAATTTGTTAATTTTTAAATTTTTATTTTCAAAATTCAGTTTTAAATCTAAAATAATTTAATTAAATTTTTAAATTTTAATAATAATTAATATATTTATATGTAAAATATCTTACTATATGGAGAGCTCGAATATTTATAGAGATTTACAAATCTGAATATGGTCTCCTAAGTTTTATAATCCTTAATCACTTATGTTATTTTTACTTTTATTTTATCAAAAGTTTTAAATAAATAAATTAATTAATGATCAAATTAACAGAATAATTTAATCTATTTCTTAATGACTAATTTAAATTCTTAGAGAAAGAAATAAATTAAATATTTTACTCTGCATTCAATTTAATTGTTGATAGATTTTAGCATCCTGAATAAATATTTCCGATATGAGATATCCCTTGGTTGCCAATATTATTTTGCCTTCGATAAAAGTAAATCATTAAGTTAAATTTTTCATTTAAAAAAATAATAAAAAATTTGTAGTATTTACTAAAGATTTAAGGTCAAATTTCTCAAATTTTAGCAGCTTTTTAATTGAGAGCTAAAGCCTTGACACCCAGTATCACCGATTTTATTGTTACTTTATAATTTTAAAATATATTTAATCTTTTTAAACATAAGATAAATGAAATATTATTAGAAATTTTTAAAAAATTTATTCATTTTTATTAACAAATATAATCAATATTATCTAATATTTAAATATATTTACGATAATTAAAGGAATAAAGTTGAAATTTAGTTGCATTTTGATAAAGATAATCCCATGTCAAACGCTCCCTATTGACCAATTTAATTTGACCTTTATATTATTACAAAAATATAAATTTTAAAAAGTGATAATTAAAAAACTTAATATTTTTTAGAGATATTTTAACACTAGTAAATTATGTTAAAAACTTGAATAAATAAATTTAACTAATATCAAACATATTTTACCCTAAGTAAATTGTTAGCTATTATAAATTTTAGCATTTAGCTAAAGCAGTGATTAAGCTTGAAGGACCCTAAGCCCCAACTTTATTTCTTCTGTAGATAATTTTTAAAAATTTAAATTAAAATGTAAATTTTATTAGATTTTTTAAATAAAATTGTTTCTGATAATCAATCATTTTTGAATATTTAATTGAAATAAATTTATCTACGCTAACTGGATTATTAAGGTTTAGAGATTCTCACATTTTGATAAAGAATCTCCTAATTCTAGAGCTCCTTTCGCAGTTATATTGTTGGTACTTAGGATATAAAATAAAAACTTGAAAAAATATTTAACCAAATTGAATTAACAAGAATCAAGGATGCTAAGATATTATGTTAATTTTTAATAAATTAGATAAAACTATTACCCAATGTATAACTCTAAATTCTAAATATTTTTACAATAATTAAGAGGAGTAACTATTGATGATAAGCCTTAATCATTTATTTAATTAAACCTTTTTATTTTGAGTTAAATTAAGTTTTTTAATTTTTTACTATCATTTAGAGATGCAACAAGTTTTTAAATATTTTATAAATATACTCAAGGTCAATCTCCAATGATTTTAAGTTAATACAATTTTTAAAAGCTGCTCCTAATAGAGACTATTCTTCAAGATCTATTGTGTTTTTACTTTAATTAAAGAGTTTTTTAAAGCATACAAAAAATACAAAAAAATTAGAATCATTGAAATTTATATTAAATTATGTCATTTTTTAATTTAATAAAATTGAGAAAATAATAAAAATATATTTTACATAAAATCTAAATGCAATAGTTCATGCTCCTTCAACTGAGATTATAAAAACTTTTTATCACAAAAAATCTTATTCAAAAATTAAATGTTTGAAAAATTTGAAGTACATCGTCAATTAATTCGTATTTTATTTTCTTTTTTGACATTTTTTTTGTAAAAATAATTTAGATTATTATGAAAATTTTTTCTTTTGGTTATTTATCAATCACAATACAAATACTTTGTAAATAAGTTGATTATATTCAGTATTTGATATTATTAATTATTAGCAAATTAGCTGTGCTATCTATCAATTAGATTTTAAATAACTTTCCATAATTATATTTTTTATTATATTGAAAGTCTTATAAAAAAGAATAAAAAGAAAGATTAAAGCTAAATAAAAATTAATTTTATTTTATATTAAGAATTTATTCAGTTTTATTTTCTTTGTAATTTCTAGTAAACATATTTAGTTTTATTTGAAGATATTTTCATTTTGTTTGTTTGTTTGTTTTAGTAATTTATATTTTTCTATATTATTTTATAGAATTCAAACTTTATAAAAGAATATAAAATTAAATTAATTTATTATTTATACTTCTGAAATATTTAATTAGATTCAATAAATAATTAATTCTTATTTAATTTTTTATTAAATACCAAATCAAATATAAATACTGTAAAAATCCTAATTTTCCTTAACTAAATAATTTTCTTTCATCTATTAGCAGTGAATAATTCAAATTAATTCAAAAAATTTTCTTCTAAAAAAAATAAAGAAGCATTTAATTAAATTTACAGTATCTAAAAAATAAAATTAGCGAATACACAGATATAAAAAATGTCCTATTACTATTACAATTTAGAAAATGTATTTAATCAAAAATAAATAATTTATATTAAAATCAATCTAATAATTTTTATTTAAAAGTTTGCAAAATCTAATCTTTAATAATGTTCTTACAAATTGTCATTTGTTAATTTTTAAGATGCTAATGGAACTTTGTTATTGAACACATTGACACAATGCTAAAATTTGAAAAAAATTTCTTTGAATTTTAAGTAAAGAATTTTTGAATGCTACATTCAAAAAAAAATAAATATTTCCTACTTTAAATAATTATTTAATAAATTAGTTACATCATGGATTTTAGTTAAGATGAATGGAACTAATTTAAAATATTAGAAAGTTTATATGAAGATAATAATTTAAAAGATAAAACTATATCCAATATAATAAATAACCTAAATATTTGCATGAATCTTAAAATTTTGAGTTTAGGAATTGAGTAATTTTTAATTATTTACTAATAAATTAATATAGAATTCAATAAAATATTGTGTTATAAACAAAAATGATAATAATATAAAGAAACATACCTTTTACATCTATTGAAGTTAAGAATTTAATAATTGGGGCATCTAAGATCTAAATATTAGAAAACTTAACCCTTTCATTTAAGTAATCATATATTTAATTTAAATTGAACATAAAAAGCTGATTAAAAAAATATATACTTAAAATAAATTTATAATTAATAAAGCAAATCATTTTTTGATGAACAATCTATGGCTTATTTAGCTGAAGAAATTATTAATTGCCAAAATTTGAATACTTTGGCACTCAGATTTTAGTAAATTTATAACATATTTATTACTAATAAAATATATATTTAATGATAAAAATTAAAAGATAAGAATTGATCACAGCACTTTCAATCAATAATTTGTTTGATTAAATCTGTAAAATTAAGCAGCTTGAATCTCTAAAAATAGAAATAATGTAATATTTATATATTTCTTGAATATTAATTTACTAATAAAAATTTAAATAGATAAAATATGAAAGATAAATTTTCATTCTATGAAGTAATAAATTAGATAACTAAAGTGAGTAATCTTAAGAATTTAAAACTAAATTTGAGGTTATTTATTTATTAATATATTTTTTTTAAAAACAAGTTTTTAAATAATTCATTTTATTTTCAAAATTATATAAAAATGTAGTTTTCATAAATTTAAAATGTTATTTTTAAAAGTAAATTCCCTTTAAAATATATTTTATTTTAAAGCTTTAATAAAATCAATTATGACAAAGAAGTTGGAGAACAAATAATGAAATTTGAAAATATAAAAAGTTTGGAGCTTAATTTGGAGTATTAAATTATCTATTTATCTATTTAATTTTAAAACTCATCAAATAATAAATTATAAATTTTGTTTATTTTCTAGAGATTTTTTATTCGTTTTAATAAATATGATAAAATGAATAAAAAATAAAAATTACTCCATGATTTATAAATCCTTTATTACAATTTCTATTTTTTTATATTAGCTCAACAAATATGAAAGATGATCAATTTTCTATTTTGTGTGGTTAGCTACTTAGCTTCAAAAGCTTATTTAATTTGAGCTTATCACTTAGGTAAAATATTGTTCAAAATATAAATTTATTTAAAAATAATTTATATAAAGAGCTAATGAACTAGGAGATTCTAGTACTTTGAGTTTAAGCTAATTTTTAAAATCTACTTCAAATATTAAGATTTTTACTTTTGATTTAAGGTAGCTTTTTGATATTTTATATTATTTTAAAGGCAAAATTTAACCCAATAAATCAATATTCTCAATTTTTTGTATTAAAAGAGATAATTTGATATGTTTAGAATGCAACAAGTATCTACAGTCGTTTTTAGAAAGCTTGAGCAATTTATATTCTTTGAATCTTTTTTACACGTAAGAATTTTATTTAATAATAAATTTATAAATTAATTATATTATTTTAAAGTTAATTTTAGTTATCGAGCATAGAAAAACAGATAAAGAAGAAAGCAAAAAGATTAATTTAAAACAAATATACAATCTTTGATAAATTTGATGAAGAAAATTATATTTATCATTAAAAATATGTTATTCAATAAAATTGGAAATACAATCACGAAAAAACACATTTTCAAAAAATTTAATATCAAGATTACTATTAAGATTACGAAGATTTCTTTTGATTGAATTACTTAAAATAATCTGAATTATCATATTATTAGTAGAGTATAAATTTATAATTGTATAATTTCAAAATGTAATAATTAGAAAAAAATAAGTTTTTAACTAAAAAAAGTTTCTTAAATTTAAAATAAGGAAACAAATACACTTTTTTAATTTAAATATAAAGCAAAGAGTTTATAGTATTTATTAAATTTAGTATCAATTTAACATCTTAAATAATATAAAAAATTTTTTATTTATTATATTGAATTCTTTAAAATATTAATTTATAAATAATTTAAATTGATTAAATTTAAACAATTAAAGTATTTCTATAATAAAAATTTTATTTTAACTTTTAAATAGTTTTAATTAAATTATTTCATTTAAAATACTTTTTATTAATTTCCTCATAAAAATATTGTAAGTTTAATTTCAATAAATAGTAAATTTTCTAAATGAATTATAATAAACAAAACAGATTATAAATAATGCATTTTTTAACAAAATTTAAGTTGTAAACAAAGACACTTTGGCCGAGTGGTTAAGGCGGCGGCCTGCTAAGCCGTTTCCCTTTGGGAGCGTGAGTTCAATTCTCACAGGTGTCGTATTTTTTATTTTGCAAATCTAATACAATAATTTATTAAGTAGTTTAAAATTAAGATATGTATAATAAATTTTGAAATGAAATAATAACATCTAATATTAATAAACTTATTCGTTAATAAAATCTCTTCTTTTACATAACTACTTTTTATTTTGATTATTAAATTAATGAAATTTGTAAATGATAAACTTTTATTTCTTTTTTATCAAAATATATTGTTAATATAAATTAAGGAGAAAAGATACTTCAAGAAACTACTCCAAAAAAATGAGCATAATATGAAAATATGTTATAATTTACTAAATAAAATAAAAATAAATCAATACAAATTTTTAAACGAATAAATTTGAACTGAAATCACATTTTCTAAAATTAGATTTTTTAAGTTACTTTTTTATTCTTTTAAATCTAAATCACCTTATTTTTTCTTTAAGTAATCCATCCTTAATCTAAATTAATGTCATTTTACTAAATTTTTAAGAAATAAATTTTTTTTATTTTAATGATAACTATAAAATAGTTTTTTTGAGAAATAAAGTATATAAACAATTAGAATTTAAAAATAAGTAATAACAAAAAAGGATAAAATAATTTAAATTAATTTTAATTATATTATTAAAAATAATTTTTATAAAATTGATTTCAAAAATCATAGAACTGACTTAGCATGGGAATAACATTTTTCTATTCTTATGTGCCTCCTATAATTTTAACTTTTTCAGTTGGTGCTTTTTCATACAATCTTTTGCTAAGATAAATACAAGATCTGGGATTATAGATAGTTGGTCTTTTATAAACTAATTTTGTATCATTTTAGAGATCACATTAAATTAAAGTATTAAGATAATTTGAAGGAATATTTTGATATCCAACAAGTGAGCCAATCATACCACCTACTATACATCCAGCAGTATCAGTGTCTCCTCCTAGTCTAATTATTTATCTTAAAACTCTTGGTAGTAATTCACTGTCTATTGATTCATTTCCATCTGCAATTTTTTTTAAGATGATAAATACATTGATGAACTAGTGCTTAATCCAAACTTCATATTCTTTAGTATTGCTATATATCTCCTTCAATACATGATCCCTCCACCATTACTATATAACTCCTATATTCAAGTAATTTTCTACGAAATTATTGATATCGTTAAAAGCTTATTTAGCATTTCCATTTTGTATAAGGTTGATGCATGCTCTTACATAAATATAGCTGCAATCTAAATAAATTTTATTGAAAAAAATAAGTAAGTAAGTAACTAAACAAATGAAAGTGAATTAATTTCATTTGCAATATGAATAGAAAAAAAAATTTATATATTTTCTTTCAATATTCTAATAAGAATTAGTTTTTTACATTAAGAAATAATATTAGGGTGAGTGATTTGTTGTTCTGAAAATACCACTTTTTTTATTTCTTCTTACTCTTATAATTTTGAAAGATAAACAATAAGTGGGCTTATTCTCATACAACCTCCATTACTTTCTGAGTTCTGATTAGCATTTTAAGCTTAGAATATTGCTTAACCAGAAAGATCTTTTTCTTAAGCCTGATCTTTATTCATCTAAACATTAATTAGTTAATCATGAATGAGTGATCTAAATGGATTGGATGTTGTTTATCCTTTTTGAATAAATTTATAAATTAAATTATTAAATTAAAAATAATTTTAAAAGGCTATTTAGCATTTAAATTATTCTTGAAATGTTTTTTTTATTTATTTTTTAGTTAACTTTTGCAAATTAATATTTTATTTTACCAATATCGAAAGGCTTTGACTTAATCCACAAAATGTAGTATTTTGTAATTAAATTAAGATCAACAGAATTTTCATCGCTTTCAATTAAACCGTGTCCTAATGAGGTAGCCAACTCGCTATCATCAGTACCTTAACCAGCAATAACTTTATGGATACCTCCTCCTTACATATTTATTGCTCTTTAGATTAAATCTTCGTTCATATCTTTTTGGAACTCTGTTGCTGTACCTATGCTATCCCCAATGTATGAGCACAACATACAACCTATTGCTCTTTTTTCTTAATCTGTGCTTTAACTTCTTAATATCAGCTAAACATCTTCAGGCTATAAGTTAAATTTCTACTCCTAAGAGTTAAAGACATTATTTTATCCATACATTTTCTAAATCTTAATAAACTAATAAATTTTTTTCTTCTTCTTCTTATGTAAATTAGCAATATAAATATATCTTAAGAATTTAATTATTCTAATATTTTTTTCTTCTATTTTAAAGGACTAATGCATTTCGTTCGTTCAATTTTTTGTAGTATTCAAGTATTCCACTCAACTTAAAATAATGTCGCATTGAAAAAATTCAAATATTCATTATTTAATGAGTGATAAATATTTAAAAATAAAAAATGAAATATTTTTAATTAATTTTTCAATAATTTAAACTAAAATTCGTTGATATTTAATTATTTTAAAATGATATTTAAAATATCAAAAGCAAGCAATTTGAGTTTTTAATTCAATTAAGGAATAATGCTAAAATAAATCATTAAATCTAATTTTATTTACGATAAAAATTATGAAATTCAAGCAATATGAAAGTACAAAAAAGCATTAACTCAAAAATGCAGATACTCCAATTAATTGAAAGTTAAATATGGAAAATATGTTTTTTATTTTTTATTTGTATACATGCATACCTTTTAGGTTGTATGAATTTTAAAGGCTTATTCTATAATATAGCAAGAGAATAAATCTTAAATAACGAACTTAGAAATGAATGTGCTGACTCATTTGATTGATAAAATGAATTACTATAATTACATTAAAAGTTATCCAACAAAGTTTATTTTGTATTTTGATAACTAAAAGTAATAAAAAGAAAATTTACAAGTGAAATAATTTATATTTTAATTTGAGAAAGTAGAAGGTTTTAAAATATTGAGTATAAGCTAAAAATAGAATTAAAAAACTTTAAGATTAACTGGCAAAGCAAAATTTAAGGAAGTAATAAGGAAGGCTATTTGAACCAACTACTTTAGAGTTTGCTTTAAACATTTTAATTACTTCATATTAGCAATGAATTAACAGATTTATGAGAAAAATAATATTTCTTAGGGCATTGAGTTGCCTAATAGGAATGATATTTATGATAATTTTAACTAAAAGTAATAAGAAAACCTAGGTTTAATTTATGCAACTACCCAAAAGAGGGCAAAGAGATATTAAGAAAGCAGAACAAAAACATTGAGCAATAGTTCTGAAAATTAGGAATTTAAAGGAAATATTTACAACAAAGATAATTATAATTCAGAAAAATAAGAACCCATATATTTTGATTCAGATCATTTTATATCTGCTTCAAAGAATTAAAAGGATTAACAATAGCACACGAATGGATAGAATAATAACAATTTTTAATAAGAAAGTGGAAGCTCATAGAAAGGAAGGAGATCAAATTAAAAATCAAATACTCCAAATATTAGGAGCGAAAGGCGATAAAGCAAAATTATTCAAGGATTCAGTGATGTTTAGGCACTGATGAGTTTAGCATAAAACAACCCATCTTCCCATAACAATACAGTATAAAAAGATATTAATTAGTCCTTCAGCTAAGCAGTAAAAGTTTCATACAGCAATAAGCATAAAGGGTCAATTTAGAATGGACATAATGAAGTAATAGATTATTTTATTTAATACTCAAGATAGATAGATAAATAAATAGTGTTTATAAAGAAAACAAAAAGATAGAGTATTTGTTATATTTTCTATAACAAAATATAATAAATGATCGAAATAATTCAAATTTAGATAATACAGTTTATACAAAACATTTTATTTTTAAAAATAGAGATAAACGACTAATAAAAATAAGGAATTAGGCAATTAGGATCTTTTAGCTAGGCCATATGAATTGATAGAAATTAGAGATTAATAACTAATTTTGAATGAAGATTTGTTATAAGAAGTAAAATATTACTTTTTTTCGTATAATTTAAATACTTATCAAAAATTAAAACAAATTTCTTTTATTTTTCCTAAATAAAATTTAGCATAAAATTCAATCAAAACAATCTACTGAAACATTTCTCAAAATTAAAATTTTTAAATATTTAAGCAAATAAATTTAAAAATCATGATTAATAGAGATATTTTAAAGTACAAGCTTTATATTGATAAGAAGATTTTATAATTTAGCATGCTAATATTAAGAATAAATTTAGGGGATAAAATAATATTGATTTGTTAATTCTTTTGCTTTTTATTTTAGTACATCAAACTTAAATCATTTAGATTTTAATAAAATATGAAGGTAATATAAATATAGTCTCTGTGATAGGTTTACCAGGAAAAGGCAAGAGTTAGTTCTTGAATAAATTTCTATCTAGTAAATAAACTAAAAAAGTAATTAATTAATTAAAAGAAAAAGGAATTAAAAAGAGTAATGTTTGTTTTATTTTTTTAATAGTTTTTTGAAAGAGACGGAGATCAAGGGACTGAAGGAGCTGTTTTATGGGGTTAGCCTATTTATAATCCTGTTTCAAACACTCATACTTTTTTAATCGATGTATAGGGTATAGATACATTCGAGGAAGCTAATTTAAAGCTTTAACTTTTTATAATGCTAATGAGCGACTAGTTAATATTTTATTCTAATTCTGATTTAAGGCATGTCATTTATGATGAGCTAAGCTTTTTGATATAAATAGAAAATAAATTAAATTTTCCAATTTCTGATATAAATATAAGCGATTACATGCCAGAACTATACATTTTGGCTAAAGAACAGAATTTCAATTGTGATACGGACCTATTGTTAACACCAGATCTATAATAGTTTTTTAACGATACTGATAAGCTTATTTTTGAAGGAGATGTAGTAATCGAATAAATTCTTCACTTCATATAATCAAACTCAGATCACCAACTCCTTAAAATTAAAAATGTATTTATTTTATCTTTATTAAATTCTTTATCTAAATTACTTTAACTAATATTCATTTAATCGAAAACTTTTATATAAATTTAAAATAGATATTGAACTCAACTTTTAGAGATAAAAAATGCTTTTTATAAAAATTTGGTTTAGACGAATCGGTAGAATCAGTAGACCAAGCTTAATTTTTTTCAGTGCCAGATAGAGAATCCAGTGCAAAAAAATCAATTGTGCCTATAAATAATAATAACCATATGAGCAGTTTTAGTTAGAAA
This sequence comes from Tetrahymena malaccensis 436, assembly GCA_000231845.2. Taxonomy (NCBI): domain Eukaryota; phylum Ciliophora; class Oligohymenophorea; order Hymenostomatida; family Tetrahymenidae; genus Tetrahymena; species Tetrahymena malaccensis. Next base: position 54,230 of record JH719953.1, read on the forward strand.
AACTCAATTTCTAGAGTAACTCCAAGCTTTTAGTTGTTAAATTCATAAATGAGCTAAAATGTTTAAGGATTAAATACAATTTAAAGCTAATTCGGATAATTCACTAATATTTAAGGATTAAGCAAAATTCAAAATGGATAAATCAATAATATTTAAGGATAAAATATAATTTCAAACTAATTAGCATAATTAACTAAAGGATAAGCCCCAAAAAACTCTATTTATTTAAATACTTCATAATTCAATAATATCGGTAAATTCTAACAAACTTCATTTACCAATTTAAAAGCAAGTAATTCCAACATTCAATCTGTTTTGCCTAGCATATCAAATCTAAATATTAATAAAATTGTCGACTAGTTCAATGTACCTAAATCGGATATTGACTTTCTAAGAAAAATAATTAACCTACCTACAAAATGTAAAAAATTTAAGAATATACCAGTAAATTCATACACCTTCTGCAAGTATTTATTAATTTTATTTAAATTCAACTTCCTATCAAATATTTTGTAAATCAAAGGTATCTAAGCTTGCTCATAGAGCACATTAACTAAGGAAAATAGTAATATTTTGAGCCGAGAACAATAGTTTCTTAAACAGTAAATTTTGAATTTCAAAGAGTCTTATAGATCCTTGAAAGAGATCACTAAGAGAGAATATAATACTTGGTGAACTTTGATAATTTTTCATCAATGTAAAAGTTGATGCAGAGCTTGTTCTCTATAAGGAATTCTATCATCGAGCAATTTAATGCAAGTATGTATAGATTCGTATCTGATAGCTATTTTAAAGAAATATATTATATATATTTTTAAAATCTCAAAAAAACTCTTGATTATAGAGAAGAGCAGGTTTTTAAACTATTCTAAAATATCTCTTATGGGTAATTATTTTTGCTTTAAATTTTGTAAAACAAACATGTCAACTAAATTCTTTTATAATCTCTTTCAATTACTTTTAATTAAAACACCTAAATTAATTTTAAAATTGTATTTTTGAATTGATAAAGGAATAATTTCATTTATTCACTGCTCAAAAATAAATTTAATAGTTAATAAAAAATATCTTTTATTAAAAGTATCAATGAAAAGTGGAGATTAAATAGATTAGAAGAGCTCGATCAGTAACTATAAGAGAAATCTAAGCTATTGAGTACTTTAGAAAATAATAATATGATCATAAAAATTTAATAAGATTTCAAAGATCTCATTTAAATGTATTGCAAAGATATTTTATAATAAAATAATGACATAGATGGTCTTTCTAAGGTATTTATATTTTAAAAATGTTGCGTTTAAGACTTAGGAAGATACTTCTAAATGTTTGCAAACTTGTACGATAAAACCTATTAAGAAAAGCAGCTACAAATAATTGAAAAAGATTCCCATAAAAAATTGTTTGAAATATTCTTTAAAAGATTTGAAATAATTAAGTAAAAGGTACTTTAACTCTTATTTATTTTATCATATATAATTTTGTTTACTTAATTAATTTAGACCAAACTGCTTGACGATGTACTTAAGAATCTTGAGAAAGAAAATGAAAACTAAAGAGAATTATTAAAGGCATTAGATGATAAATTTATAAAATCTTATGAAAAGGACAAGGCAATAAACGACAGAAAAACAGCTCTGTATCAAAAACTTCTTGAAAAAGAAGATTAATTAAAAGTAAATAAACATTAATTTAAATATATCCAATTTAAACTATTAAAAATTATCTTAATAGAATATCACAAAGAAGAAAAATAGAATTAGAACTGATTCTTTCAATAAAAGTTAGTATATTTTATCTTCAAGAACTATAACCGAATAGAGAAATCAAGACACAATTAATGCATAAAAATTAAATATTTCAAATTTAGATTAAAATAATACAATAAAATCAACTTACGAAAAGTAAGAAAGTTAAACGTTTATACGTGTTGTAAATAAACTATAATCTAATTGGCTCACCAATCTTTTCAGAAATGTTTGCAATCAATTTGTAATCTTTCATTTCTGATTAGGTTCAGCTAATTTTAAGATATTACCATCCACTTTTTCTCAATATTTTTAAATTATCTTTTATTTATTTATTTGAAATATTTTAGAGAATTTTTTTCTTAATATTGTTCATTAAATAGCTAATTATTCTCTAAAAATTTACTAATTTAGCATAAAGATACCGTCAGGTCTCTTGAATAAGATAAGAAAAAAAAAAGATTATTTTTAAGTTTACCTTATCTTATAGGTTCTAAAATTTTAAAATAATAATTTTCATGGTACCTTAACTTAGAATAACCATGGTAGCTATCACTTTATATGTCTCTTTTTTATGTGTCTAATTTTTTAATATTTTCCAGAATTTATAAAAAAGGATTAAACATTATACAAAATATTTATTTATTTAATACTTACTTAATAAATTTTTGCAAGTTGCTTTTAATAAATTAGCTAACAATCATTTTAAAAAATATGAAATCTATAAAGAAAAACAAACATAGAGTAGAGATAAATTCTATGTTTAAATGCATTATTAAATATTAAAAAATATAGTAATTTTATATTAAACATAAACATAATTTTCTTGAATCTATTTTTTAATTTATAACTTCATCACTTATCTATATATTATCATAAATCTATTTAATAGGAAACTAATCTTTTTAATTAAAGACACTTGATCTTTATTAGGAATTTGCATTATTAGCTGATAGAATTTTCCCTTTAAATAAAAATTAAATATCATTGAGAAATCATATTAAACTATAATTTTGAGTTTTTAAACTAATAAAAAACATTATATCAAAAAAGAAATCATAATAATCTAATAGAGATGAATTTTTTACTCAAGATTAAGTTTCAAATTTAAGAGACGATGACACTTTTTTAAAGCAGAAGCTAAACCAATTGCATCTTTATCATCAATTTAATTAGATCTTTTAATGATTTTAGAAAGTTAAATAAAAATATTTGAAATATTTATAAATCAAAAGAAATTAATTCAAAAGTTGAAAATACTTAAGAATAATTGTCAAACTTCTAAGATTAGTACATTTTAGCAAACCTTGACCTAAATAAGATGCACTTTTATAACCAACTAAACATCGACTAAAAAATTTTAAGTAAATATAATAGTTAGTTATTCGGAAAATAAAAGAAATATATGAAATAAATTAATAAAGATCAAAATTTTGATAATTAAAACCAATTTAAATTAAAAAAGTATAATCAAATAATTCAAAACAAATTAACCAAAATAAAAGCTAAAAAGTATGCATTTTTTGATTACAACTATTCATTTTTACTTTATAGAATTTAACAATCTAAAAGAAATTAACTGTTTTTACTTAAGAATAAGTGTCAAATTCCAGATGTTAGGGCAGTTTTTAAAAGCAGAGCTTAATCTAAATGCTCCTTTGTCATTAATTTCATTGTAACTTTTGAGAATAATATTTAGAAGATTATATGTATAAAAATATAAAATAAAAAAAATTAATTTTTTTTAATAAAAAGGAAAAAATAATGATAAAAAATTAGTTGAAATAAAAATAAAATCTTAATCAAAGACTAAATTAACGATAAAAAGTTGTATTATTTTAAATTCATTTTTATATTAAAAATATTACAAATCTAAAGAAAACATAGCTTTTTAACTAAGATTAAGAGACAAATTTGAGATATTAACAGAGTTTGCAAAAGCAGATGCTAAGCCTGATACACCTTCATCACCAATATAGCAGTTTCTTTTAAAGATATTGAAGAATATTAGTTATAAGTTAAAAGGGATATTGAATAAAAAAATATGATATACTAAAAATTAATTATGAAAGCAAAATTTTTAAACTCAAAATGAGTAAAATTTAGAAGAAAAAGCAAATAAAACAAGTAAAAAACTAAAATATGAAAATACTTTTGTATTAAAAGTAAAAACTTTCAAAAGAAATAAGCCTTATTTACTCTAGTTCAAGTGCTAAATTCAAGATATTAATGGATGCTAAAGCAGAGCCTAATCCTATAGCTCCATAATCACAGATTTAATTGTTACTTTTTATAATATTAAAGAAATATACTTAGATTCAATAGATACTATAAAATAAATAAATAGTAATGCAATTAAAAGTTAAAAATGAAAATTGACTTATAGAAAAAAATAACATGAACTTAAAAATTTAAGAAGCTTTCGCCTATTATTGCTTTGAGTATAGTTTTTTATAATGAAAAAAATTTTTGAGCAATTTTTATGAGTTTTTAATAAGACAAACAAATTAATCATTTTTACTCAAGATTAAGAGTCAATTTTGAGAGACCAGTAAACTTTGCTAAAGCAGAGCCTAAGTCGGAAGCCCCTTCTTCGTGAATTTTATTGTTACTTTTTAAATATTGAAGAATAAAATAACTATTTAAGTAATTAGAATGGGAAATGAAAAAAAGATATTAACTTATTTATTAATAAAAGCAAAATTCAAAAATTAAAAATGGCTAAATTTAAAATAGTATAAGTAGAATTATAAAGTAAATCAATTAAAAGAGTATCATGCTTTTGAACTTATTTTAATAGTAAATATTTTCACTATCCCTAAATAAATGTTTACCCGAGGGTAAGTGTTAAATTTAAGAGGCTAGCACAATTTGTTAAAGCAGAACATAAACCTACTGCACTTTTCTCATCAATATCATTGTTACTATTTAAGTATTAAAAAGAATAAAATTAACTAATCCAAGAGTTAAATAAAGTAAAAAATAGAAAGATAGTCAGAATCAAAATATTCATATATTAAAAAAATAGAATTTTATTGTTATAAATTCATTTTAAAAATATATAAAAATATGATCAAAACAAGCAAACAAATAGATTTTACTAAAGACCAAGCGTCAAATTTTAGAGATTAGCGCACTTTGCTAAAGCAGAGCCTAAACTTTATGCTCCATCTGGACCAAGTTTACAGTTACTTTTTAATAAAGTGTAATGATTTAGTTAGAAGACTAATTAAAAAGATGTATGGAATTATAAAATAAATTAATATTTGAATAATTATTAGAAAATAAGGGTATTATCTCTTAAAAGCAGAGACAGAAAATAAAAAAAATCAAATAAAAAGCTAATCAGTAAAAACAGATTGATTTTAAAAAATCAATTTAAATTAAAGGATATCACAGCTGAATGAAACTAACTATTTTTACTTGAGAATTAGTGTAGAATTTTAGAGTTTGGTAAACTTAGTTAAAGCAGAACCTAAGCTTAATGCGCCGTTTGGGCCAATTTAATTGTGACTTTTAAATTTTAAAGTAAATATAATGAGTTAGTTTGAAATATCAAAATATAAAATTTGAAATTAAAATTTTATTAAATTAAGAAAAAACTAAATACTAAATAGAAATAATTTGAACGTTTTAATGCATTTTTAAAGTAGAAATATCAGATTCAAATAGAAATAAATAATTTTTACTCCAGTTTAAGAGTCAAGTTTGAGAGATTAATCCATTTTGCTAAAGCTTAATTAAAGTTCTATACATTATTTTCAACAATTTCATAGCCACTTTTAAAATTATTTTATAAAATTGTTTGTAATAAGGCCAGAAAATATTATATAAAAAGTATTTATTAGCAATAATAAAAAAATAGAGATGAAAAATTAATACAATCAAGAAGAAAAATTTGTAAATAAAAAAGAGCTTAAACCAAAATGTTTATTTAAAAAATAAAATTTGGCTTGATTTAAACATCAAAAAATAAATAATAATAAAAAAGTCATTTACTATATTTCTATTTCAAGGTCATTATGAGATGTAAGAGAACATTTCAGAAACTTTTTTAATTTTTAAATTAAATTTCAAGATTTATAAACAAATAAATAAAATTACCTTTTCTAGTGATTTAAATTTATTTTAAATTATCATTTGTTTCTTTTTTATTGAAAAATGTTGGATAGCAGATTTAATTTAATTTAAATAATTATAAAAAGAATGTGCAATTATTTTAGTTTTAACAAGAGTTTATTTGAATACATAGAGACTTAAGACAAAAAATAAATTAATAATTTTGTATCAAAAAATTATTAATCGATTTAGATCACTTGAATTTTGTTATTTTATTTTATTAAATTTTTCCTATGGTTTTTCTGATGATATTTCTAATGGAAAAAAAGTTCACCATAATAATTCAGAAATAAATATAAAAATAAGTACAGCTTAAATGGCTTTTTAGCCATAGAGCTTATTTGGATATATAGAGCAATTAGACTTTTCACAATTTAATTTTAATTTTCTTTTATAAAATTTTTCTGATGAAAAAAACTCACCTTAATAATTAAGAAATAAGTATAAAAATAAGTACAGCTTAAAAAAATTTTTTAGACATAAGAGAACTAAAGTTAAAGGAAACGAACAATATATATTTATTTAAAAAAATATAAAAAGTAATAAAATTTTTGCTACAAAAATTAATAAAAATAAATAAATTCAAATATTTGTTATTTCATTTTTTTTGTTGTAATACAAATTTTTTATTTGGAGATGTGCTTACTTAAGTTTAAAAAAAAATAGCTTATCATTTTGGCTTTAATCTAATTTTTATTTATTAGCTATTCTTAGCCTTAGGGAATTCCATAAGTTTACTGCAGATTACTTTTTAGTAGGTTTGTACCCTTTTTAAAATTTAGAAGCTATTCTTTATAAGATTACTTTAATTTTAAATCTCAGCACCATAAAATATATGACAAGAAAAATAAATGCAATGTTCAATATAAGGAAAGTAATAAAAGTTCTTTCTTGATTTTCTAATTAGCTTAAATTACTTATCATACCAAAATTTATAGTTACTAATATCGAGAAAGAGATGTCCAAATAATTGAATTATAAAGTGTTATAAGGATAAACTATTTTTAAATATATTAAATATAATATTATTTACAAATTAATTAGTTACAATATAGCAGTGTCAGAGAGTATGAAAGGTACAATGAACACAATATAGAGCCCTTTAATTAAATGTTTAAATAGAAGAAATTATCTACAATGATTGTGAGTAATTTCACCCCCAAGAAGAAAAAGAACCACCAGAAACGTAAATCTTTGTAGAAATAACTAAAAATGCTTGTTATTTCACTTTTTTTCCTCTAAATTTTATTTTTTCTCAACAAAAGTAAAAACACTAAAATAATGAACAACATCTAAAAACATAAGCAAGGAACGAGTAAAACCTTCTTTAGAAATGTATGATCATCATCGCATTAAATAATTGGAAATTAGTTAACGTATAACTTATCTTCTATTAGCTCACAAAGCATCTAAAATCATTAAATAAAAATCATTTAAAATTAATTTAAAAGCAAGAAATTACCATTTTTAAAGTAGAATCTATTGAATAAGTATATAAATGAATAGTGAAGTAAACCAATACAGAGAGTTTTACTAAATTTTATTATTTTTTTAATATCTAAAAGCAAATCGTAGCTATTATGCAAATTAAAAAATTTAATATTAATAGAATAACTATCCTAAAATAAAAGTAAAATTAGTTATTATCAGAGAATAGACTAATCTAAGATAGAATACAGTCAAATTGCTTTAAAACTATTTCTGATGGATTTCCCAGACCTTTAAATATTTACTTTAATTAAACAGGAAAGTAAATCATATTATTTACACAGAGAGATAATTATGTAGAATAATTTATCAAAATGTTAGCTATTACAAAAAACCTTTCATCAAATCTAAAATGAACCCTTAATGATTGAAATACTATTTTAACTTTTAAATAATCCATAAGCAAGAATATCTATTTAGCAAAGTAGATAAATAATACTACATTAAATAATAATATACTACTATCTATAATCATACCAAAATTAAACTCTCCACATCTTTTAGTTAAAATATATTAAATTATTTTAATTTTAAATATTTTTTGTATTTACTTTGAGCAAGTGTAAATTGCCGATTAATAGTATGTTTGATTCCAATATTTACCAAATAAATCACAATCCATACACAAAGCACCAATGTTGCCTTAATTATTTATTTAATTTTTTTGATAAAATTAATATATAAATAAAAATAGTTAATACCTTCAGAACAATAGCGGATTTCATCAGAATAAATTTCTAATTATTGTTATCTATCAATATCTCCTACACACTAGAAATACCCATAACATGGAATAAAGTTATAACTATTATTTTAAGATCTCCATACACCAGTTGGTGAGTAAATATTTTTATTATCACATGTAAAATCTTCAGGACATTTATAGCATTTATCTCCATCATTCAAATTGAACATAAACAGAGGACAAGAATTGCATCTATCTTTTTTTATTTAATCAATAGAATATTACGTCCCTTTAGGACACTTTTAAACCATATTTATTACTATTTCAAAAAATATGTCTGTTTCTATTTTAATGATCTCACCATCTAAACCATAAACAGGGAACTTAGCATACTCAGAGTAGATAAGCAATTTTATTGTTTTTCCTAACCTTCCAAAAACTTAAATTTTATCTGTTATATTAAATATTCCACTTTTTTATGATATCGACTGTTAGTTTATATAGTAATCTTCTCCTTAAACTTTGATATTTAGAGTTATTTCTTTATTAAGGATCGTTATTGGCTAATCCTCACTGTTTACTAGTTACAACATTATCTCATCCTATTTTGTAAAATTTGATTTGTTAATTTATTGACTGTAAAATTCAAAATAAGTGATAATTTAAATTATTGTTAAATTTTAGCTTTTATAGTATAAAAAGATATATAAATCTTTGAGGTTTTTAGGTTTTAAGAAATTAAAATAATTTACCTGAAATTATCCACTAATGTGTTTATCTATTGTCATTGAATTTTTGAAAACTTTATTCTTTTTAATTCCTAAAAAAGAAACAGCAAACTAAATAAGATTATTGTTATAAAGTTGTGCTTTATTACCTTTTAGCTTATTATTGTGCTATTAAGATATAGGGAGATTTTATATCTGATAAAAACTACTTCCTATTTTAGCGGAGTTGTTTTAAAAGCTATTTTCAATTAAATGGATTTTTTAAATTTAATCTGATTTTAAATTCAAATCTGATACAATAGCACCTCCATATTCTTTTGCATCATTTTCTTAAAATAAGCATTTTATAAAATACATGATAGTATCAGAAATTGTAATAGAACCTCCATTGTTAAAAGCAGAGTTATTTATAAATTTAGTATTATAAATAGTTTAATTTTAATTAGATTTTCTAATTATATAATCTTAATTATAATTTATAGGAAGAAATCTTAGGTTATTTGTTTAAACTATTGTTTAAAGTTATTAAGAAATCGAAAGAGCTCCTCCGTTATAGGCTGTATTTAACTTAAAAATGCTATCAATCACTAAAATATGGTTTGACAGTGTTCTTAAATTTCCTTTTAAGCATTTTAAACAAGTATTGTTTTGATATGTTAGCTGATTGATCTTTATTGAATTAGCAGAAATATAAACCAAAGAATCTACTTCTAAATTTTGCTTATTATAATTAAAGACTTAATTATCCTTTATTGAGTCAAGAAACATTTCAAAAAAATCAACATAGGAAATATAAACTAGATTTTTATATGGTGTAAATGAATTTATGCTATTTTAAATGAATGACAATACTTTTATGTTATCTAAGAAGAGTAAACCTTAAAGAATAAGTTAAGTTTTATCATCTAAACTATTTATGTTAGGGGTAAATTCAGCTGTGTAATTATTTTGTATTAAATTAACCTAATAAAAGCCTTGTAAATAAAAAAGACTAGGAGAATTGTAAATTGGTAATAAAATTTTTTCTATCTAGCTTATTAATTTTTGAATGTATTCATATTAAATCAAGGTCTAAGTTTATTAGATTTGTATTACATTCTGTAAATAGTACTGACTAGAATAAAGGTTGCTTCCATCTGATGAAAAGTTATTGATGAATTCAGATTTATGCAAATTTAAGTAAAATTTTTTCTAATTTTGAGAAACATACAACGCTCCACCTTTAAAATAAGCAAAGTTATTTTTAAAGATACATTAAATAAATTAGATCGTAGCTCCTTGATTATATTAAACTTAATTTATGTATATTGCACCTCCATTTGAGTTTTTAGAGTCTTTTTAAGAAAAACTCCAATTTTCGGTAAAATTACTTTAAGAAATATAAATGCTAGCTATCTCTAAAGCCTACCAGTAGATTCCTCCACCTTAAAGAGATAGCCCTCCTTTAAATAGAGAGCTTTTAATTCTAAGTTCTCTAGATTATATTTAAGTTAAACCACCTAAAATAGTACTTCCAGCTAACTATAATTTATCAAAATTATTAGATTTAATAACAAACTTTGATGATGATATCGAAACTGAGTCTGCTTAAATATAAACAAGATTATGATTGGGATGTGTTACGCTGTTTGTTATAAAAGTGTTTATAAATTCAAGATAGCCTAAAGGGTTCTTAAAGTTAATCACAGATGATAAAAAGTTTTCTTACTATTAAAATATTAAAATGTATTAATATAATTATTGTAAAATTAAACATACTTGACTATCAATTGATGGCTAATTGACATTATTGACCTGAATAGTATTGAATTTAGCTATACCCTAAGCTAAAGTGATTTGAGCAACACTGAAGATATGAATATTTAACTTTACACTTGCTTACTTTCTTAAAATTATCTCATTAAAAGTTAATATGTTAAATAATGCTTTGAATGCCTACGGATCAAAATTGTTTGTAGCTAACTAACTAATTATGAGAAGTACCTCATCAGCTATAATCTAGTTAAAGATAACATTTTTAACTGATATTTACTATATTACATCTTGAATATTAATCAGATTTGATGAATTGCTTTAGACTAATTTATTTCCAAAATTCAAAGACTAAACAAATACTTTATTAACACCAGTGACTTGAATTAGTGTGATTAATTATGTTTCATCTAATAAACCATTACTTAATATAAGGGAACTAATCTGTTTGAATTTGAAGAAATAAAAATTGTAATTTTAGCTGTAAGTATTTTGTGATATGTTAAAATTAGTTATATTTACGTCAGTTTTGAACTTACCGTTTTAATAAAAAAATATCTATTCATCATTCGTAAAGACATTATTGAACAGTAAAAACTAATTAAGATTAATTTAACTTTATTCAATAAAATCTAAGATAGGAGAAAATTGGATGATATATGTTCTCTCAAAGATATTTGATTGTATCGTAATATTATTTGCATTTATTGTATTGATACTAAACAAAGAAGCCTTTATCTTTTTATTTTGATTTTGATTGGCCTTGCAAGTTGAATTTATAAAGATAAAATCTTTAATCTAAAAATAATTATATCTCTCTCCAATTAATATTTAAGATTGACCCAAAAAAGTTGTATTTTTAAGATGCAGACTTGTAATATTGAGAGTGCTAGTTAAGTCATATCCTTGATAATTATTTTAGAAAATGTAGGATTGATTCTCTAAAGCTCCATGCTTGAATTTAAAGTTGAATATTTCTAAAATGCTTGGACTGCTTATTGACATGAATTTAGATTTTTAGAAAAAATCTGAATATATTATTGAAACATTCATGAGATTATATGTCAAATATGTGGGCATTAAAGAAGAGTAGACATTTATAAGTGTTTATTGATAAAAGCTACAATTACTAAAATGTAAATTACTCATTATAAAAGTCCCATTAAAGTTAGAGAAATCAAGTTGTAGCTGATTTGAATATTAACGTTAGCACATGAATTTCACATTTGAAAATTCTATATAGTTTAAGTAATCATCTTCAACATTTAACCCAAATTTATTATTTTTATTTTTTGGAATCAGATTAAAATTTTAAATCTTGAAGTAGCTAAATCCTTTGAAATTGGCAATATTTTGTTAATATAAAAAATAATCGGTTTGCTGGTTATCCTAAAAAGCGTTTAGGGTGATCGAAAGATTTTATAATGAAGGAATTTTTTCCTTTAATCTTGTTGTAAAATTCATAGCCATCCTTTCAGTGCAATTCCTATCTGGATCAATAAAGTTGATAGTAAAATTAACATATCTTAGCTGTAGTTCATTATAATAAACCATAGCCATATCGAATTCTGATTCATTAACAATTATTTGATCAAAATCACTTGCTTTTATTTTATATACGTTATATGGTTCATCTAAAGTACCTTTACCAATAGGATCATTTGTAGTACCACAGATAGCAAATATTTCTGTTTTTTTCTTGAAATAGCATCCATTATCTTCTTTTAAGCAATAAATACATCTTTTCCTGACTTTATCATATCTTATTTCATATTTTTGCATTTCTGGTTAACTGCTAGGCAATTATTACTTACAAGAATAGCAGCTTACTTTATATATACTTAAAGGATCTTAAGCAAGGTCTACTTAATTATCTTCGCAAGTTTCACAACTATTACATTTTAATTAAATTTAATCAAGATCAACAATTTAAAAATAAATTATTTAATTGGAAAATCAAGATAGAAGGGTTTAAGATAAATCAAATTTATGTAAGTTTAAATAAAAAAATTCATTAAGTGATAAAAATAATTTTGAAATTTTATTTTTTATCTAAATTTATAACCCATATTTATTTAAAGATTTAATAATTTTTACAATAAAACAAATTAAAAAAAGGAAAATTAATTTTACAGAAGTGGGCATATTTAGCAATTCTTTTATTAGGAATCAAAAGTTACCATCTAGGAGAAATTGTTTAAATAATTACTACCAAAATGGAGCTTAGCTATAAAACTTTGAATTGGAGCTATCATTTAAAAAAGCATTTTATAATTGCAAGATAAACATAAAGGTGTATCATTATAAGAAATGCAATTTAAACAATATTTGCCACATTATGGGTTTTAACATTATTATTATTTAAAGTCAAGAACATAGCCATAATAACATTCCATGCATTTCATCTTAATACCAAATATATTTTTATAATTTAGTCTCTGGTATAATGTAAATTTTAGTACATCTTAAGGATAATTGATAAGATAATCAGTGAAATTAACTCTTTTGTAGTTTACATATCCCTCTTCATAACAACTATAACAACCTGGTTAGCATTGTAAGCATCCTAAAATACTGGGAATTTATCTTTCGTTTTTGCATTTTTTACATTAGTAAATATTTAAATCTGTATAGCACTCTTGGCATTAGTAAATCTTTATTTCAAAATTAAAAAATTAAAAAGAAATTATTTGAATTATCAATTTACTTAATTTTTGCATATATTTTTCTCATCACAATAATCAGTTGAGCCAATTATTGCAGACATACCATTTTAGCAATAATTAATTGTTGTTTTTTTATAAGTATCTCCATTTTTTTCACAATTAAATATTGTTTCAATATGAGAAGAAAAAATTGACTTATGAATACAACTTCTATGATATTAACAATATCCCTCTTTACATTTTACACATTAATAAGTATTAAAATTTGAATAAGCATCTAAATAAGTCCTTGTAGATAAACCTGAATCATAATTATCATACAATTCTTAATCATAGCAATTTGAAAGTAACTATGGTCTTGAGCAATCTTTTTCTAAAAATGACATTATATAAAATTTAGAATTTTTAAGTGAAATAATTACTATTTGAAGATTGATAATACCCATTTTGGCATTTTATACATTTAAAAAACTAAGGTTAATATTATCTAAAGTTTTATTTTCTATAATTTAATAGATTCCCTTATACCTCTAAATATTTATATTATATTCAATAATTTATTTTTAAAATGTTAAAAAATACCAAATGCACACTCAAGGCAACTAAAACCACACTAAACGCAAGAGCTAAAATCAGCAGATACTGTGTATAAAGCAATACATTATACACAAGCAAATATTGCATTAGATATGTCATATTTCCCTTCATCTAATTCCTCTTTAGGAATATCTTCTATCAATATTGGTTGAAATGATTAATTTAATATCACTCTTCCACATCTTAAGCAATTTGGAGGGCATTTTTAACATTTACCTTGTTAGTTGCTATAGTACTTATCAGCACATTTAAAGCAATAGATAGGCTTTTTAGGATCCGACTCACATCTTACACATTTAGAATCACCTAAATTATAAAAATAAGTATAAAAATATTTTTTGTTATATTTAAAACAATACAGGAAAATGGAGAGCTTTTTTTATATGTCACAGCATAATTAACTGGTAACCTGTTTGCTTAGCTTTCACTTATATCTGCAGAAGTCTTCCCATCTTAAACAACATAATATAACAAATTAGAATAGTTATTTGAAAACTTATAATTTCCAACAAATTTAACAACCATTTTTGCACAGTTTTTGTTTTTTTATTTTTTTAATTACCTAAATTAAATTGATAAAAAATAAATTATTTAATATTTGGAATTAAATACCAGTCTTATTCCTAAAGATTACACTCTATGCATTTAAAAGATTCAGGGCCATATTATTTTAATATGGGGTCTTAGTTTAAATTATTATAAAATTAAGTGTCGCACTTGACACAATATTAATATTTTGTTTCCTTATTTAAGTATAAGAAATAGTCATCGATGCATTAAGTACACATATTAGGACCTTCGCATTTTTAGCATCTTTATTATGTTAAAAATATTTGAGTTGATAGAAAGTTTTAATTAAATTTTTTTTTCTAAAGTAATATCTTTTCTATTGGTTAAATAGTAAAATCATTTAAAAGTATTCAAAAGAAAGTTTTAAAAATTTAATTAAAATATTTTATGATTTTATATCAAATTTACATTAAAGTAATTTAAACATATTAAATTAGTTAAAAATCATCTTCAATTTAATTTTTGATGAAGTCTATAAAATAATATATTAAAATTCTTTATTTACCCTTCTGGACATTTTTAACTATCATTTGAGCAATCACTGTTTGGATAGCAATCTTCTGAAACATATTGGATATTCAAATTAAAGTAAAGATTTTAATTATCATTCTTTTTCTGATAGCAAAACCCATCACCTGGATTATAAAAATACTTAGGACAAAAAAGACATTATTTAGTTAATTTTGTATCTGTTAGAGAAACACAAAAGTTATTTTTGTCTATGCAAAGAATTTCTTAATATTTATTGATTGAATTAATTTCCTACAAAACACACTATTGGTCTTACCTTGGCTAGTAAAGACAATTCTATTTAGAATAGTTGTTATATATAAACTTGTAATATGTGCATCTCCTATTCCACGAATTTAAACAATATTTTTATGGACACACTGAACAAAAATAGCTGTAAATTGGTATGCAAGACCCTAATTTATTGTTGAA
The DNA here is from genome assembly GCA_000231845.2 of Tetrahymena malaccensis 436. Taxonomy (NCBI): domain Eukaryota; phylum Ciliophora; class Oligohymenophorea; order Hymenostomatida; family Tetrahymenidae; genus Tetrahymena; species Tetrahymena malaccensis. Next base: position 69,522 of record JH719953.1, read on the forward strand.
ATAGTTTTAAATGGATTATTTTATTTTTTAAAAGTATATTTACCATTTTCATTTTAGCAATATTATTCATTAAGGTTTATACATTTTTCTGATTAAAGGCATTTCGAAAACGGGCAATATTTACACTTTTTTGATGAGTCAGAAGCATAAACGCATTTACCATTTTCATCAGAACAAATAATATCATTCTATACCTTAGTACAGGCCTAAATTCCTTTTTCATCTGTATTTATACAATATTATCCTTTAAAGCAATACTCCTATTTTAAATTTTATTTTTATAAAAATTTATTTATAATTTTTAAGTAAAAATTCATTTACAATTTTGATTGTTTCATCTTAATTGCTATAATCGTCTTCTTTTACACATTTCTAAGAATTTTCATACCTACCTGTATATATTTTAGACTTAGCTTTGTTTTGATGAATAGGAAAAAGAATTTACCAACTTATGAAGTTATTTTATAATCAATTTAAACGCAAGATTGTTCTTTTTCTTCATCAGATCTTCCACTCAAACAAAATCTTATTTATAAGTTTTATTTATTTATAAAAACAAAATTATTTAATTACTTCTAAAAGCAGCTTCCTGCTCCAAACATTCCTTTTTCATTTTCTTAAAGACATTTACTTGTTTAGTTTTCTCTTCCTGGATATTCAAATGATAAAAGAATGCATATCTAATTAAGTTAGCAATATCCAACTGCACAATATGTTGATTAATAATAGTTAGATGATTAGCAAAGCTAATTGCTACTTCTCGCTATATTTAAGGTTGAATCTAAAGGCACACATTTACCATAATTAGTAATACAATAAAACCCATCAACACAGCTAATTGTTTTATCTTTTAAAATAATAAAATTAAGATTTAAACAAATTTTTAATTTACCTTAAAATAATTTTTGGCATTTTCCATTTACATTCTTTGCAGGAACTTGCGCACCATTAAACTTAGAACTTTCTAATTCAAGAGGATGACATAAGTATTATTTCTATTTCGACCTATAAAATTATTTAATTAAAGTTTCAAATAATAAAAAAATTAAATTTACTTTGATGGGATTTAAAATATGCAATAGTTGACATCATTACATTAACTAATTCCTTTTTTTATAATTTCAAATTTTAATAATTTTCTATTTAATTTTTTATTAAGTGAGAATTATTTTTAATTTTATTTTATTAATATTAAAAAGAGTGTTAAATAATAATAATAATTTTTTGGAGTTATAAAATTATTTTGTTATTATTTATTACCAATAGTTGAAACTTAATATGAAATAAGACACCTCTGCGTCTGAATCTCCACGCCAATATATTGTAAATCCTAAATGATTGATCCTAACTAAATGCAGTACCTTTAATTTATTTTTAATTAAAGAATGCAAAACCCTTAAGGACAATTCTTAATTTATTATCCTTTTTAATCTATTGATTTGTATGGAAGACAAGCAGTAGTTCCTTATTCTTTAGCGAAATTAGGAAGATTTGTATCGTAAGTCATATCAACGCACTTATTTTCTAATAGACACTAGCTAGTTTTCTTACATGTTTTGCTTTTTATATTAAAAATAACTTTTTTATAGGAAAATAAAGTTTAACTACCTTGATGTATTTGGCTAGCAATACCCATCATCATCTTCTGTAGCTGTTTAGTCACTAAATGTTATAGGAGTGCATTTCTATACAAAAATATCTTCATCATCATGTTTACCACGCAAGTTTTTTACTATTATACATAACCCTTCAGCACAAGTTAGCTTTTTTTAATATATATCTATTTTTAAATTATTTATTTTATTATTATTTGAAGGATGTAAAAATAAAATCAACATAAGGGAATCCATTAATCAGCTTATATACATTGACCAATATTACCATTAGATACATCAATAATAGCTCCCTTTTAAAAAGTAAATTAATTAAATTATTTAGTGTATTTAAATTATTTCATACATAACTATTATCATTTTCAATAGTGATAATTTCACATGAGGTTTAATTATCCTCCTATAATAAACAAGTAGAGTTAACCTCTCTAGAATAAAAACATTCTTTGAAATCCGTTTAAGAATTTCCTTAACATGTATCATCATGCATTTTTGAGATGTATTAGAAATCATCCATTTATACACAAGTATAATTTGATATGCAATAACTAATTGAAATATTTTTTAATTAAATAAAATCTATCCTTAACTCTAAAAAAAAATTAATAAAATTTACCCAGATATACACATTTCCACTAAATTGTTTTTGTCTTAAAACATTTGGCTATCTTAAACACACATAAATAACTATGTTCTTCCAATCACTTATTTATCTTTATCATTTATTAGTACTACCATTGAATTTTAAAATAAGCAGTAATCTTATTTCAGGAAAATCAAATCTAATTAATTTTTGTAAATGATTTTTAAAATTAAAACTAAATTAATTTTAAATAAATACTTTCATCTATTTAAATTGTCTTATACTATTCCTGCAAAATGCATTCATAGTTTCCATTAATTAGCACTGATCCTATTACATATTCAGTATTTTCTTACGCTACGCATTTGCTATTTTAAGAGTTAGGAATTTTTATAAGGCATATGCTTTTATCTAAGAAACAACTCTAAATCTAATCTTCTGCATTAACTGGTAAACATATTGAGTTGATATTCTTTGCTGCGTTGTTATTTGAATCCATGGGAATACAAGTTTCGCTTTAAAGACAAAATCTATGCATTATTATTTTACATGTTTTTAACTTATTTCAACAAATAGATAAATTTTTTACTATTGTTTGCAAACACATTTCATACTATTGGATCTCTAGTTAAATTTTTCAAGAGAATAATCATCTTTAATACAGTACTAAAATTTGAGATTTATTAAATCTATTCAAAATATAAGTAAAAATATTGAATTTAAAGTTATTTAGATTGAACTTACTTAATGGTAAAGCCAAAACCAATGAACCAATGTCTTATTTTTCAATACAAATTAAATCACCTGCTTCATTTTTATATATACCAATGAAATCATCATCTATTTCGTTACTTATAGTCACACACATTGTGTTTAAGTTATTTTTACAGGCAGTACTCATCCCATTTATTTACTTATCAAAGCATTTATCAACTTTTATTGTTACTTGTCGATCGTATAAACACTTTTGATTCTAAGAGTCTATACCAATTACATCAGAGGTAATAATAATGCATTTATCCAAAATATCAGAATAACACTCAGTATCAATGCAATTCTCAGCGTAAATTAGCTTTATAAGTAAAAAGCAAAATATAATACAGCTAAGAAAATAGTATTACATTAAGTTAATGTTTTTAATATTCTTCTTCTTCTTATTTTTTTTTCTTTACTTAAAAAGGTTCTTGCAAATTATTATTTATATGATAAAATCTAAAATATTAAGTAAAGCAAAAAATTCAAAAATCTCTGAAAGATAGCTTTAATAACAAAGTAAACAATATTTTGCATAGACTTTATACAAATCATTAAATAATTTTCTTATAAAAGTACTTTTCCAAAATTGATTTATTACTTTACAACTTTTTTAATTTTCTTTAAATATATATTAGATTATCCAAATTTATATAAATACCTATCAGATAAATTTGAGAAAATTTGTTTAAAGAAAATGATGTTTAAAATATAATACATTAGCAAATGATTTTTCTGAAATAAATTGATTATAAAAAGTATTTACCCAAAGAATCTTTTGAAGCAAATATTTGTAGATAAATATTTGTATATTTTTAATAATTTAATAAGAATTAATAAAATCAAGCATTTAAAATGAAAAAATTTTCTGTACTTTCTCATTTTACCATTCATTTTGATGAATCAATTTAACATTTTTTTGATTAATTTTATATATTATTTAAAATACTTAATTTTAAAGATAAATGTATTTTTTGTTTAATTTAATCTCAGATATTCCTCCATTTTTAAAATTTGAATTCATTTGATTTTGTTTTTTTTTGAAGAAATGACTCGGAGATTTATGATTGAGTAAAAATTGAAGCAAAATAATAGAAATTATATTTATTTTTTGGCAAAATTGGAAGTATTTATTAAAATTTAAAGTGCTTACAACTGTTTTTATATATAAAAAACCCTATTTAAATGAAAGTTATTAACTTATTTTTACTTAGAAAAGACAAATGTTAAAACCACAGAATTAATAGTAATTAGAACTTCAACTGTAATAATTTAGATCACTTTAATTAAAAGTAAAGTTTTAGTTTGTGTGGTAAAAATTAATTTCTTAATTTGCAAATAAAAAACTTATTTTGATTTTATGATTGATATTTTGTTAATTAATCTTATAAAATTTAGATATTCTCTTCAAAGGATATTTTTTCTTTACCTTTATTATAAACTTACAAAAATCCTATCATATTAAATCAAGGGAAGAAAAAAATTTTTTAATTCTTTTTAATAAAGAATAATTGTATTTACAATTAATTTATTTTGATTAGTAAAAATACACATTTTCTGACGTGTATATTAATTAAATCATTCGATAATACTTATTTTTGTTATTAATTTATTTTAAATAAATAAAATCTTTCATAAAAGAATAAATTAAATTTTTTGCAAAATTATAAAATAAATTTTATTTTTACATATTTTTATTAAATTAATTTTTAAATAGATTAAAATTAAATAATTTGTTTTTCATAAATAAATAATTTCAAGTTCAGTTTGAAGTTTTTAAAATCCTTCTTTAATGTTTAATAAGCATTTTAAGAAACATAAAAAGTTAAAAAATAAAAAATTAAAATAGATTATTTTTGAAATACTAAAATTAAAAAAAAATATCTAATTTACATAAATATTATATTCGTTTTCCTTTTAACATTCTTGCTTTATATAATTTAAAGCTAACAATCTAATTCATTATGTTTAGATAGTTTTTTTATTCATATATTTTACAATATTTCTAAAAAAAATTTCATCTTTTATTTTATTGCCTATAAAATTCTATTTATTAAAGATTTTTAACCTTATACTCTTCCACAATAATATAGGAGATTTTTTCTTTTTTGAATCTATTTAGCATTACTTATTTTTTCTTAAATATTTGGAAATAAGAATCTTAATTTCATCTTTAATAACCCAGTAGTAGATCAATCCACAAATACTTGATATATTCAAGGTAGCAAAAACAATAAAAATTCTTTCTTGATTTTATAATTTACTCAAATTACCAATAATCCCAAAATTTATTGTTATCAAAATTGAAAAATATATTTCTAAATAATTATAAAGAAGTCTTTTATAAGGATAAATTATTTTAAAATTAAGGAATAAATATTGACATTAAAAATAAAAGGAAATTACAATAAAGCCATGTTATAGTATATGTCAAATATACAGAGCACAATACTGAGCCTTTTAAATATACGTCAAAAAAGAAGTAATTATCTATTAATATAACGAGTAGCCTTATGAATATTTAGTAAAAGTACCACCAATATTGTTTATAGAATTAGTTAAAGATATTTTTAATTTTTCTTGAGTAGGTTTTTCGTAGATTTTCTTTATAAACCCATAAAAAAACTAATAAAATAAAAAGTATCTAAAAACAAACACTAGGTATTAATAGCTTTTTAATTAAGGATTAGTGATCATCGCCACACATAATGCTAGGATATTAGTTTACATAAAACTAATCATCTAATTGAATGCAAAACATCTTTTTTTAATATTATTTTGATTTAAAATATGTTAAAAAAGAAAATTACCATTTTCAAAGCTTAATCTATAGTATGAGTAAATAATTAAATGCTGAAATATATCATTAAAAATAAATGAACTAAAAGGTCTTTGTTTTTTAAAATCCTAAAGCAAATCAATGTAAATAAGCAAATTAAAAAGTTAAATATTAGCAGAATAAAAATTCTAAAATAGAAGTAAAAGGATTAATTATTTTAAAACAAATTAATCTAAGATAAATCACAATCAAATAGATTTAGGATGATTTCTGATGGATTTCCAAAACCTTGAAGAATTTATTTTAGATAAGCAGGCAAGTAAATCATGTTGCTTGCACATAATGATATTTGAGTAATGTAATTTAACAAGATGTTAGAAATTACAAAAAACCTTTAATCATAATTAAAGTATATTTTCAAAATGAAAAATACATTTTTAACTTTTAAATAATTTATCAGCATTTAAATAGACTTAGTTATGTAAGCGAAAAAAATTAAATTTAGCAGAAACATTATGATATTAATTATAAGGTTAGCATTAAATTATCAACATCTATTTATATATTATATATGTTATCTTAAAATTTTTTATAGTAAATTTTAATAATTTTACTTAGAGCAATTTATTTTGATTTTTAAAAATATATTTTTTCTTACGCATATATTAATTAAATCATTTGATAATACATATTTTTGAAATTAATTTATTTTAAATAAATAAAATCTTTCCTATAACAATAAATCAAACATTTTGCAAAATTATAAAATAAGTTATAAATTTGATTTTACATATTTCTATTAGATTATTGATAAGATTAAAATTAAATAATTTGTATTACATAAATAATTTCAAGTTAAGTACTAATTTTTTAAAAACCAATTTTTATCTTTAATAAATATTTTAAGAAATAGGTTATATTTGAAATACAAACATAAAATAAAAAGCATCCTATTTAACATAAAGTATTTTATTCTTTTTCATTTTAATTATCTTGCTGCAATAATTTAAAGCAAATGATATAATTCATGATTTATATTTATTATATTTAAACATGTATTTAGCAAAATCTCTTTATAAAAATCTCTCTTTTTCATTGCCTATAAAATTCTATTTATTAGAGAATTTTAATCTTATCATCTTCCACAATAGTATAGGAGATTTTTTATTTTTTGGATCTATTGAGCATTACTTATTTTTTCTTAAATATTTGGAAATAAGAATCTTAATTTCATCCTTAATTGCCCAGAAGATTAATCCACAAATACTTGACAAATTCAAAGTAACAAAAACAATAAAAATTCTTTCCTGATTATATGATTTACTCAAATTATCAATAATCCCAAAATTTATTGTTATCAAACTTGAAAAATATATTTCTAAATAATTAAAAAGAAGTCTTTTATAAGGCTAAACTATTTTAAAATTTAGGAATAAATATTAATATTAAAAATAAAATGAAATTACAAAGAAGCTGTGTTAAGGTATATGCCAAATACACAGAGCATAATACTGAGCCTTTTAAATATATGTCAAAAAAGAAGTAATTATCTATTAATATAATGAGTAGTCTTATGAATATTTAGTAAAAGTACCACCAATATTGTTTATGTAATAAATTAAAATTATTTTCCTTTATTTCTTAATTGGGTTTGGGTATATTTTCTTTACAAACCCATAAAAAGACTAATAAAATAAAGACTATCTAAAAACCAATACTAGGTATTAGTAGTTTAAAAACAAAGCTTTAGTGTTCATCATCACACATAATGCTAGGATATTAGTTAAGATATAACTAATCGTCTATTTAAATGCAAAACATCTTTTTTAAATATTATTTTGATTAAAAATATTTCAAAAAAAAAGAAAATTACCATTTTCAAAGCTTAATCTATAGTATGAGTAAATAATTAAATGCTGAAATATATAATTACAGAGAAATGAACTAAAAGGTCTTTGTTTTTTTAAATCCTAAAGCAAATAAATGTAAATAAGCAAATCAAAAAGTTAAATATTAGCAGAATAACAATCCTAAAATAGAAGTAAAAAGATTAATTATTTTAAAACCAATTTATCTAAGATAAAAGACAGTCAAATAGATTTAGGATGATTTCTGATAGATTTCCAAAACCTTATAGAATTTATTTTAGATAAACAGGCAAGTAAATCATGTTGCTTGCACATAATGACATTTGAGTAAAGTAATTTAACAAGATATTAGAAATTACAATAAATCTTTAATCATATTTGAGGTATATTTTCAAAATTAAAAATACTCTTTTAATTTTTAAATAACTTATCAGCATTTAAATAGACTTAGCTGTATAAACAAAAAAAACTAAATTTAGCAGAAACATTATGATATTAATTATTAGGTTAGCATTGAATTATCCACATCTATTTATTTATTATATATGTTATCTTAAATTTTTTTTATATAAATTTTAATAATTTTACTTTGAGCAAGTATATCTAGCAACTAAGTAATATTTATCATGCCAGTAATTTCCATATAAATCACAATCCATACATAAGGCCCCGATATTCCCTTTAATATTAAAATGAATTTAAAACTATTATTTTAATTAAGAATTATACCTTCTCGGCAATATCTATTTTACTCAGAGTATTATTCTATTGTTTATCTTCTATCTATATCTCCTACACATTAAAAGTATCCATAGCATTCAATGAAGTTGTAGCTATTATTCTATGATCTCCATAATCCCTTAGGTAAATAAATGCTTGTGCTATCACATTCGAAATCATCAGGGCATTTATGGCATTTATCACCATCATTTAAATTATACATAAATTTAGGACAAGGATTACATAAATCCTTTTTTAAAGTATCGTTATAATAAGTAGTACCTATAGGACATTTTTAAACAATATTTATATCTATCTCAAAAAAGATATTAGTTTCCATTTTAATTAGTTCACCTTATAGATTATAAATAGGAAGCTTGGCATATTCAGAAGTTATTTATAATTTTATTTGTTTTCCAAGTCTTCCAAAAACTTAAATTTTATCTTTTAATTTAAATATGCCACTTTTTTATGTTATTGAATATTGATCGATGTAATAATCTTCTCCTTTTAATACTTAAACAGTTAAAGTAATTTCCTCATTTAGAGATGTTATAGGCTAATCTTCACTATTTACTAACTGCATAACAACTTCATCCTATTTATGAAAGATGATAAGAAAATTTAATTTGGAAAATATTTTTCTAGATTTAAACAAATAATTTTCAAAAATTAAAGATAAATTTAAATTTTATTTTTCTTTATTTTATTATTGCGATAACATTTAAATTAATGATGATGAGAATTTCAAAAAAAAGTTTTTTAAATTTTACCTAAAATTTACCACTGATGTGCTTATCTATTTTTAGATAATTTCTGTAACTTTGCTTCCTCATAAATCCTAGAAATGAAACAGCAAATTAGATTAAATTATTATTATAAAGCTATGCACTGTTTTTTAACAGTTTATTATTTAATTGCTAATATATGGGTAGATTTTGCATTTGATAAAAGCTACTTCCAATTTTGGCTATGTTACTTTAAAAGATATTTTGTATAAAGTGAATTTTTTAGATTTTATCTAATTTATTATTAAGATCTGATACAATTGCTCCTCCAAATTAATTTGCGCTGTTTTCTTAAAATTAACATTTTATTATGTATAAAAAAGTATTCGATGCCATGATCGATCCGCCATTATTAAAAGCAAGATTGTTAAAAAATGTTGTGTTATAAATTGTTTAGTTTTAATCAGATTTTCTAATTATATATTCTTCATAGTATGTATGTAAAGGTAAATATCTAAGTTTATTTGGGGTTAATTCATTTTTATATTATTAAAATAATGAAAGAGCACCTCCATTTAATGCAGTATTCAATTAGAAATTACTATCAACTACTAGAATGTGATTTGAAACTGCCATTAAATTACCTTAAGCACATCTGCTACATTTATTATTTATGTAAATAATTGAATCCATTATTATAGAGTCTGCTTTAATTATTATCAATGAATTTACTATAAATTTATTTGAATTAGAAATAATTTGCTAATTATCTAAAATTTAATCTTGTTGCATATTAAAACTTTCAATATCAGTAAATTAAATAAGTTAGTTTTAAACTTTGAAATTACTAATTCTATTTTAAATTAACTAAAGATATTTCATCTAATTAAAGATGAGTAAACTCTAAAATATATACTAATTCAAGACTTAGTTTGAATTTAGCTATATATTAGCTTCAGCTGTGAAGTTATTTTAAAGAAAGATAACTTGATTAAATCCTTTCAAGTGATAAAGACTTGGATTATTATTAATTGGTTTAATAAATTATTCAATCATCTAGATAAAACTTTAAGTATATTAATAAGAATACAAATCATCCGTTTATTAAATAGTTATTATATTTTAAAGGTTTTGTTAATAAGAATACAAACTGCTTCCATCTTATGAAAAATTATTAACAAACTTTGATAGTAATAAATTCAAATAAAATTTATTATAATTCTAGGACACATACAGAGCTCCTCCCTTGCTTTAGGCAAAATTATTAGAAAATAAACATTCAATAAATCTCAAAGTTGCACCTTAATTATTACATTTAATTAATGTATACAGCTCCACCATTAGAGTTTTTAGGATCGCTTTGAGAAAAACTCCAATTATTTGTGAAATTAGTTTAATAAATATAAATATTAGAAAGATAAACAGCTTAAATATATAAACCTCCACCTTAAAGTGACATTCCACCACTAAACAAACTACCTTTTACTTTTAAAGATGAGCACTGTATCATACCAATACCTCCTAAAATAGGACTACCTAACAGCTATAATTTATCTATGTTATTTGAATCGATTATGAAATATGATTACTGTATCAAAATTTAATCTGCTTAGATATAAATTAAATTATGGTAAGGATGATTCTAGTTGTTTATTATTTTTGAATTCATTATTTCTAATCTTCCAATTGTATTTTTATAGTTAATTACAGTGGAAAAGAAGCTATCTACCTTTATTAATAATAAAAAAGTTTTAAATAATTTTTATATTAAATTAAGATTTTACTTAAGTATCTAAAGGAGGCTGGACTACATTGTAAGCTTATATAGAGTTCATTTTAGTGTATCCTTGCATGACAGTGATTTATGCAACACTAAAAATTTATATGTTAAGTTTAATACTTGCTTATTTTCTTAAAAGGATCTAATTAAAAAGGATTGTGGTTAAATATGCTTAAAACTAATTTGGATCAAATTAATTTGTAACTAATTAACTTATTATAAGCAATATCTCATCCGCAGTAATTTTGTTAAAAGTTATACTTTTTATTAATATTGATTATATTAAATCTTGGATATTTATTAAGTTTGGGGATTAGCTTTGAATGTTTTTATCACCAATTATTATATTTTAAATTGTAGCTTTATTAATTCCTATAGCTTGTATTAGGGTTATTAGTTATGGTTCATTAAATATCCCATTATTTAATAATAAATTATTTATTTATCTGATTTAAAAATAGAAAATGTTATAATTTTAACTGTATTAATTATTTGAAATATTAAAATTAGAGATATTCACATTAGTTTTAAATTTACCATTCTAACTAAAAAATAATTATTCAAAAGAATTAAAAGTGTTATTGAACACTACAATTTAATTTAGACTTATTATAATCTCGTCTTAAAAGTCTAGTGCTGGAGAAAATTGAATAAATTATGTCTTTTCAAGGTAATTTGATTAGATTAAAATATTTTGTGCTTTCATTGTATTTACTTAGAATAACGACATTTTCACTTTTTGATTTAAGTTTTACTTGCAAATCGAATCTATAAATGTAAAGTTTGTTAGATAAAAGTATAATAATCTTTCTCCTTATAATATTTATGAGTAAATAAGTAGGGTAGAGTTTTATAAATATATGCTTGTAACATTTAAAGTACTTGTTATATCCTATCCTTGGAAAGTACTTGCAAATAAGTATGATTGTTAGTTAAGCGATCCATGCATAAATTTAAAATCTTGAATTTCTATATCACTAGGGCTGTTGACTGAAATGAACTTAGATTTTAGAGAAAAATCTGAAAAAAAGATAAAAGTATTTATCAATTTGTAAGTTAAAAATGCATTTTGAAAATCAGAGTGAACATTTATGAGAGTTTATTATTAGAAGCTGCAATTATTAAATATAGTTTTATTCATGATGAAACTTCCATTAAAGTTACCAAAATTTGTTTAAAGCTAGTTTAAATATTAACGCTAACACATGAATGTTGCATTCTAAAATTCTATTTTACTTATATATTCATCATATACATTAAAACCAAAGTTTTTATCAGGATTTTTTGGTATTACATTAATGTTTTAAATCTTAAAACTGCTAAAACCTTTAATATTGGCTATAGCTTGCTATTAAATTAAAAAATCAGTTTCACTGTTTGTTTGGTTTGCATTCAATGTTAAGGATAGAGTTTAAATAGATGGAATGCTATTTTTAATATTAGTATTTATATTAAGAGCAAAACTCTCATTGCAAACTCTTGATTTATCAATAAAATTTATTGTAAAATCAATTTCTCTCAATTGAAGTTCATTATAGTAAATTATTGATAAATCATATTCTGGATCATTAATTATTAAATGATCGAAATTTAACTCTTTAATTTTATACATATTCACAGGTTATTCAAATGTTCCTTTACCTATTGGATCATTAACTGTCCCACAAACAGCATAGATCTCAGTTTTTTTCTTAAAAAAGCATCCATTGTCTCCTTTTAAGCAATAAATACATCTCTTTCTAGCTTTGTCATATCTTATTTCATATTTCTACATATCTCCGTACTCACTAGGTAATTACTATTTGCATGAATAACATTTGACTTTATACAAACTTAAGGGATCTAAAGAAATGTCTAAATGATTATCTTCACAAGTTTCACATCTGTTAATAAATATTTATTTAATTTAATTTATAATGTTAGAAATAAGCAAAAATAGTAAATTTTTTTTAGAGATTATTCGGAAAGTCAAATGCTTAGTTATTCCTTTATAATTAATTAAATAATTTCTATTTCTGATTATTAGCAAAATTTCTAACTTTTGTTTGAAATTTTTAAGCTACAAAATTATCTTTCTTTTTGATTTATTTGTTGTTTAAAGATAAAAAAACCTCTTTTCATTTTTTTAAAATGTTAAAAATTTACAGAAGTGGGCATACTTAGCAATTCTTTTACTAGGAATCAAAAGTAACCATTTATTAGAATTTACTTAAAAAGTTTGTGCCGTAATGAAGTTTAGCTATTTAACCTTAAATTGGAGTTATCAGATTAAAAAGTTTAGTGTAATTGCAGGATATACATAAAGGGCTATCATTAAAATTAATACAGTTTTGACAGTATTAGCCACATTAAGGTTTTTAGCATGTTTATTGAGTAAAATCAAGTAAAAAACCATATTTACAATCTGAGCACTTCATTTTTATTCTAAAAATATTTTAATAATTAAGTCTTTGTTGTAAAGTAATTTAAATTGTCTTCATAGGAGTATTAATTATGTAATTAGTAAAATTAACTTTCTTTGAATCTACATATCCTTCTTCATAACAATTTTAGCATGTTTGAGGACAAGGTATACATCCGAGAATACTAGGAATATACCCTGTTTAGCAAACTCTGCATTAGTATAAATTATTATCAAAACTAAAACACTCTTTACATTAATCTATCTTTATTATTAATATTCATAAGGGTTAATAATAATAATAATAAAATCAATATTTACCTATTTTTGACATAATCTTGCTAAATCACAAGATGGATATCCATAATAATCATAAGAGGTTGGAGATCCATTTATGCAGGCGCTTATTGTAGTTTTATAATAATATCCAGGACTTTTTTAATAAAAAAATATTACCACATTATCAACATTAAAAAATTATTTTACTCATTCGCAGCTCCATTTTGCCAGCTACAGTTATATATGATATCTAAAAGATTAATTATTTATTAATACAATTTTAATGATTGATTTAAAAAAGTAATAAATTTCTAAAATAATTTTTAAAAATTCCTTATTGGGATAAAAGAAGATTATCAAAATATAATATTTAAAAAAATTAAGAGTAAATACAACTTTTATTTCCCTTTAAATAAATTTGAAAAAAGAATTAACCCTCTTAAGTTGATATTTAAACAATTTTGTCACTAAATGATTATTTAAATAATTATAAAATTTAATAAAATATTTATTTTATCTATTCATTTGATATGAATATTATTACTATTAATTAAATTTTATTAATGATTATTTTAATTACTTTTAGAACTAGGGCTCATAGATACACAAACAGAGTAAGTGTTAGTATATCTGCATGAATCATAATTGCATATTAAACAATTTGATTTGGTACTATTTGAAACTAAATCAAGATAAGTTATTAAGGAAATACCAGTTGAATAATCTGCATAATCATAATTTAAACACTAGCTCAGTTATATTTAAACGCAATCTTTTTCTAAAAAGTAATTAGATTAATGAACTATATTATTATGATAAATTAATTACTATTTGATGACAATTAATAACCTGGCTAACATTTTATGCATTTAAAAAATTGGTACACTTTATTTCTAAAATTCTATTTTCTATAATTTACTAAGCTTCCGTAATATTCTTTATTAATTTTTAGTAGATTATAAAAAATTTCGAAAGCAACAAAAATATTATTAATACCATAAGCACACTCGAGACAATATAAACCACACTAAATACATTAAGAAAAATCAGAACTAACAGCATACTAAGTATTGCATTAGATACATATGACAACAGATTTAGAAAAATCATAAATTCCCAAATCTAAAGTTTCTTTTGGTATATCATCTATAAGAATAGGTTGAAACTTTTAATCAAATATAGCTCTTCCACATTTTAAACAGTTTAAAGGGCATTTTTAGCAATTCCCATTTTGATCTGTGTAATATCTATCTATGCACTTGTAGCAAAAAGGTTTTTTGCTAGGATTTGATTCACATCTTATACATCCAGATGAGCCTTACATAGAAAATTTAAGAAATTTTAACTAACTTTGCAGAAATCAATTTAATATTGAATATATTTATTTACATTAAAATGGAGAGCTTAACTTTCTTACTACCATTAAATTAGCAGGTTTTCTATTAGATTAATTTGGATTCATATTTTAAGATGCTCCAATTTAAATAGAGTAATACAAAAAATTAGAATAACTATTTGTATATCTTTTTATTCCTGCAAATGATACTATCATCTTAGCACAATTCCTTTTTTGCCATGTGTTTAATTACCTATATATTTTTAATTTATTTTATTTTAAATATAATTTAAATTTAATTACCAATCTTCATCCTAAAGACTACATTCTTAACATTTGTAAAACTAAGTACCATATTAATTTAAAATGGGATCTTAATTTGGGCTATTATAAATATTTGTATCACATTTAACACATATTTAACTTTAATTCTATTTATTTTAATATAAAAAATAGTCATCTATGCATTAAGTACAAGTGTTAAGATCATCACACTTCTAACACCTTTTAAGAATAATATTAAATATAAATAATATACCTTAAATCATATATATTTATTTTTTAAATTTTATTATTTTTATACTTTTTTATTGTTGAATTTTCAAAAATAATTAGAGTTTTTTTTAGAGTAATTTTTGAAAGGAAAATAATTAAATTACAGTAAATAAAATAAATTAAATATTTAAATTATTTACCCTTCAGGACATTTTTATTTATTAATCGTGCAATCACTTTGTGGATAACAATCTTCAGATACATATAAAATATCTAAATTAAAGTATGGATATGTTTTAGTGTTTTCTTTTTGGTAACATGCACCATCTCCAGGATTATAATAATATCTAGGGCAGAATAAACAAGTTTTGGTTAATTTAGCCTCAGCAGTTAGTACACAAAAATTATTTTTATTAATGCACAAACTTTCTTAATATTTATTAACAGAGTTAATATCTTATATAATACATTCTTAATCTTATCTAAACTAGTATAGACAGTTAGTTTAAGAAGATTAAACAGTTAAATTCTTGTAATATGTACATTAATTAGTCCTTTTATTTAAGCAATAATACTTAGGACAAACAGCACACCATGAGTACTTTGACGATTAAAAATTAAAGCAAATTCCTATTTAGTTAATAAAATTATTGGTTTAAAATGTTAAAATAAAAAAATACCATTAGCATCTTAACAGTAAATATTTCCTAAATCAATGCATTTAGAAGTTTATTAATTAAGGCACTGCTAGTAAGAACAGCTTGAGCATTTTTTTGTAGACTCATACGAAAATACACAAACTCCATTTGAGTCTGAACAAGCTATATCATTCTATACTTTAGTACAAAATTATGTTCCTTGACTATCTTTTCTTATACAGTATTAACCTTAAAAGCAATATTCCTTTTTTTATTATGTAAATATCTTAATAGTATATTTAAATGTATATTTTACAATTATAAATTTATTCGTTATATTATTAATGTCGTCTTCCTAAACACATTTTTGTGAGTCAAGATATCTACCTATTCAAATAATTTAAGTTATTTCCCATAATATAAATAGCAAGACAATATTTACCAACTTAAGAGGTTATTTTATAATCAATTAAAGCACAAGTTTAATCTTAAGGATCATCTGAAACACCAGTCAAGCAAAAGCTAAATTATTTAAATTAAATTCATAATATGTAAAATATCAAAATTAAAAACCTTTGAAAACATTGTTTCGCACCAAAGACTCCTTTTTCCCCTTATTAGAGACATTTACTTGTTTTATCTTCTCTACCAGGATTCTGCATAGATAAAGGTAAGCAAGTGTAATTTAGCAAACAATAACCTTCAGCACAATATAATGATTAATCTATATATGCTGGTTAGCATTTTTGATTAAAATCTCTAGCAATAGATCCAGAACTATTTAAGGGTTCACATTAACCGCTATTCGTTATACAGTAGAAACCATCAACGCAGCTAATTGTTGAAACTATTATTTTTGAACAAAATATTATTTAATTTTATTAAAACCAAATAAGTAAATACGCTAGTGTAAATCTTAACAAAATCCTAAAATGTTTTTTGCTGGAACTCTATTTCCTGGGTATTTCATGCTTTCTAATTACAAACTATGGCATAAATAGCTTTCCTTTTTAGATCTGTTAATTTTAAAGTAAATAGAAAGAAATTATAAGATAATAAGTAAAAATTACATAGTTAGCGGTACTTAGAATATGCAATAATTTGGATCTCCACATTAATCTATACCTTTTAATTTCAAAAATTTCCATTTTTAATAATTTTTATAAATCTTTGTTACAATATATTTATTATTTTTAAAATTCAATAAATATTTATTTGTTAATTTTACCAATTTTAGAAACTTGGAACTAGGTTAGACATCTTTGAGACAAAGTTTCTAATCCAACATACTACTAATCTTCAATATAAGTTCCTATCTAAAGGCAATATCTTTAATTACTTTTGATTTAAATAATACAGAAGCCAGTGGGGCAACTTTTAATTTTTTACCCATTTTCTTAAATACTTTTATAAGGGAGACAAGAAGTAGTTAATAGTTCTTTAGCGAAATTTGGTTGAGAGGTATCTTAAGACATATTAACACAAGCACCGCCTATTAAGCATTAATTAGATTTGCGACATTTTTTTCTATAATTTATTTTCAAGAATTGAGATTAAATGTATAAATTAAATTTATTATTACGAAGGAAAACTTGCCTAACAATAACCATTATCATCTTAAGTTTATTTATTGTCTTTGTATGTTAACAATGTGCATTACACTATTTATACCGTAACACATGTTTAACTTGGTTAACTATTGTTATTTCCGTTGCCACTACCACCACTACCACTACCACCTCCATCTCCATCTTTTAATATTCTTTTTTTAGGTGTGCAAATTTCTTTTTAGGTTTATAAAATGCAGGAACCGTCACTGCAAGCTAACTTTAAATTTTAACTGTCTAGATTTTATTAAATTGAATATAAAGAAATCAATTTTATTAATTTAAAAAAAACCTAAATCTGATTAATTAAAAGGTGCATCTTAAGAAGTACATTTTCCTATTTAATTGCTTTAATTTTTATAAACAGCACCCTATTAATTAAAAAAATATTATAATAATAAGCTATCAAATATTTGTGGAAAAATTACAAAAGTTTTTGGATTTGTTGCTGTTATTAATTCGCAAGATTTTTGACCATTATCTTCTAAAATACAAGTAGATACATTATCAGGAGAAAAAAAGCATTCTATAAAATCAGTTTCAGAGTTAGTTGAGCATGTATGATCTGATTTTTTAGAGATATTTTCAAAATCATCCATTTCAACACATGAAAACTTCGATATACAAAATCTAATTAATGATAATTAAAGATTGACTAGAATCTCTCAGATTATGTTGAAAAAATTTACCCAAAAATACACATTTCAATTAAATTATTTTCATCAGCAAATACTTAATCTTCTTAAGCACAAAAGTATTACATAGTCCTTCCCACAATTCCATTTTCTTAATTTGCAAATTCTTGGATATGAGATGACTCAAAAAGACAATAAAGGTTTTTCAAATAAACTAGGTCTAAATATATTTGCATAATTTTATAAATTAAAAAAAATAATCTTAGAATAAAATACTATTATTGATAATTAAATTAGAGTAAGATTCTTTCAAAATACATTCATTTGTTTCATTAATAAATGCTACACCAATCACTTGATCTAAAGACTAAAAATTTGTACATTTGTTAATTTTTGTGATTGAGTTTTTTAGTAAACAAATTTCTTTATCATTAAAGCAAGACTCTATTTACCCATCTTAATCAAGTTTTGCGCAAACTTAATTGATGTCTCTTGCTGGATTCAGATTAAGATCCATAAGAATGCAAATATCATTAGATAGACAATATCTAAGATTGTTTATAATTTTAAAATCATTAATAAATAAACAATTAACAAAATATACTATTATTTGCAACTGCATCTCATACTGTTTGTCCTTTATTAAAAATCTTCTAACGAAAAATCATCTTTAAGGCAATAATCAAATTTCAGATTGACTAGTACTAATTAAATTCATATTTTTAATGATAATTATTTAATCAAATATTTTAATTAATTTACCAAGAGGAAAATCTATTTTCAATTGATCAATAATATCTTATTTCTCTATACAAACTAAATTTTTTTAAGAATTTTTATATATCCCAATATATTAATCATTGATATCATCCGTGATTGTCACACACATTGTACCTTATTTATTTATACAGACACTACTTTTTCCATTTTTTAGAATATCAAAACATTTTTCAACTTTTTTGACTATGTCTCTATCAAATAAGCATCTTTATCTATCAGAATCTATTCCTACAACATCAAAAGTAAGATCTATACATTTACTGATAAAATCTGAATAGCATTGATTTTAACTACATGCTTCTGCTTTTGTTTTGATAATGATATTTAATAAAATGATTTATATTAATGTAAAGATCTTCATATTATTGATTAACTAAGGTTCTTTTTAGTCTTCTTTTTTCTTGTTTCAAAATTAAATTAATTGCTTTAATTAATTTATTCTCATTTAAGGCTAAATTCTACCATTGAAATGACACATGGATCTCATGATCTAGTAACTATAAAACTTTGCTTTTATTAAAGTAAGTCATTTTATTTGTTTTCTTACATATACGAAAAAAAGGATGGAAACGCAATCTAAAACATTCAATCTTTTAATAAAATATCAGAAGATTTTAATTGAATATTTTTGAGAAAAAAAGATACTTACGCAAATTCATATCTAATGTTAAGCTTTACTCTATATATTATTATATAAAAATTACCAATTATTATTTATTATAATTACACTTATTTAAATTTATAATTTATTATTTAATAAAATTATAAAATTATTTGTTTAAAAACTTAATAATTTTTTTACTTTTACTTTATAGTATTTCATCATGTTACAATATAGAGTCAAAATTATCGCTTATGAGACAGATTTTTATTAAATTATAGTCATGTTAAATAAGATCCCTGGTTTAATATTAAATATAAAGCATTTTACTCATTATATTTTTCATTATAATTTCTTTATATCAATTAAATTAATTAAAGATAAAATAATTTTTGTTTATACTCTATAAATAATACACATAAAATAAAATTAGATTATTTGTAGTATATATTGCTAGATTGAATTTAGATTATTATTAATTTTAGACAAATTATTTTTGTGGTGAAATTGCTCTTTTAATCTATTGGCAATTACCTTTAAAAAATGCAAGTTTGATAAATCTTTATTTAAAATTTTTTTATTTACTTTTTTCAGACAAGAGAAATTGTATCAACTTACTTTACTTTTCACTGCTGATAAAAAGAACAAAAGATATTTCCTCTTCTTTCTCACTCATTCATTAATTTATCTTAAAACACATAATTATAATTTGTTTATCTTGAGATATTTATATCTAAAATCTGCGGTTCTAAAAAAATAATATTTCTTAAAAAATCTTATTCTTTATTTTAAATAATAATTTAATATGAATTATTTTAAAAAGTTTAAATAATTATAAAAAATAAAATGACTAAATTTTCTAGAAATTAAAAAAATCTGATTCATTATTACACAACTTTATTATCATTTGAATTTATATTCAAATTTTAAAAATTTTTATAACTTAAGTATCATTTAATATAAAATAAATAATAATATTTTATTAAATATTTGTTTATTTGATTGCCATTTGATAGTTTTAATTAACTCTTAATTTTAGGTTACAATCTAATTTAAAAACTAAAAAAATTAGTCATTTTAAGAGAAAATTGTTTATTTTAGATATTTAAAAAAAAATAAATTATATAATGAAGTTTAATATCTAATAATATTGAAAATATTTTATATAACATTTTGTGTATTAATTATTATTCCTTTTTTTCTAATTATATATAATCCCAAAGCTTTCTATTTTTATTAGGTGAATTACTCTTATTTTTTAAAAATTTGATATCTTGTTACATTTTTCTTAATAAGAAAGTGTAAAAATTGTAATTGTGAATTTTGTTTATTCTATTGAAAAAAAAAAAAATTTAAGATTTTTAATTTTTTTTTTGATGATGAATCTTATATCTAAAAAAGTAAAAATAAATTAAATGTTTTTCTTTTTCCTTTCAAAATATAAATAGATATTGTATTTTACTCATGAAAGAAAGATTTCCCAAATGATTAAAAATTATTTATACTAATTATTCTAAACATCTATCAATCATGTAAATTAAAATTAGTAGCAAATTTTTAAATTAGGTATTTATGGTTAATAAATATAGAGTATTTTTAACTAAAAACAAAAAAACTATTTAAACGCTTTAATTTATATAATTTACATCTTAAAAAATTCTTATTTAATTTATAGCAAACTCTATTTTAAGGCAAAAATTTAATCATAGAATCACTTTCAATTTACAGTTTTCTTTTTTAAAATTCTTTTTTCAACCTAATAATACTTCATATATGAAAAATATTCTACAATTCTATGCAAAATATCTTTCATTTTATAGTTCAATAACCCCTGTATGCATAATGCTTAGAATTTTGGGTAATAATTCATGATAAAAAACTCAGATTCAGACAACCAGAGAGACTCTAGCTAGACTGTGTTTAAAACAAACTTATTATTGAATTTCACACACATTAAAATGACATTTTATTAAGATAAAGATATTAATGCTACCTTAAAATGAGTGGTTAATATTTAATTTTGATTTTTCCTCTTGCCTTAACATTACATTTTTAATTAAAAATGAAAAAGAAATCAAATATTTATCATAACGCTGTATTCCAAAAGTTTTCTGTTCAAGTAAATAATATATGCAAATCTATTCCATATATTAATGAGAATAATTTTTTATTATTAATAATTGTTTCACCTATCTATAAAGATTTTGTAAAAAACCAACACTAACTAAAAGATTTAAAACTAATATTTGTATTAAAAACCAATATATTTTTAAGAAATAAATAAAAATCATTTTAAATGCTTTTTAGCAAAAACAACAATTTTATTTTCAAACTTTCTGTAGATTTTATTAAATTTTTAATATATAAAATTTAAATAATATCAGAAGTGATAACATATATCTTCAAGAGGTAAATAAAAATATTAAATAATATGATGAAAGAAAATTAATTTTTAAATTTATTACAATATAAAAAATATGAGAGAGTCAAATACAATTAAATAAATATTAAAATAATTTGTAAATAAAGTTCAAATTTAGTCGAAATATATATTTATATTTTATCACTATTTATTTAAACAAATTAAATTTATGAATTAAACTAACATCATTATTTTTTATTTATAGAAGAAAAAATTCTTGTATCAATATTACTTACTTTTTTATCATTTTAGCACCTTATTAAAAATTTTTTTATGTATTCTATTTAAAGTTCATCAGATTATTAAATAAAAAACTACTTTTCAAAGTGGTTTAATTTGCTCTTCTTTTCTTTAATTAATAAAATATTAAATCAATCATTTGATATTTTATTTTAAATATAATTTACTATCAAAGTCAATTTTTGAAGTATCGCTACTGCTTAGATTTAGATTTATGTAATCTTCTGTCAGACCTATAAGCTAAATTGCAGCTAATTAGTCTCCTCTTAAAAGCATTGATATAGCTTTTTTCAAAAATATTATATCCTCATAAAGATTAAAAATATTTAAATGTTTGTCAACTTCTTTTCCGATTATTTTAATCAAATTTTAATCAACTCCTTTTGAGATTCTAAACTCTTTTTGCTTGAAAAGCCTACGTTATTTAAAATAAAGTAAATTATGATTATTTAAATACTTTTTACTTAAATTTGAAGATTAAATTTTGAACTGCCTTTTTCATTGAGCTACTGTTTTTTGCTTTCAACTTCTCTGTTATTGTATCACTAAAGAAGTAATAATTTTAGTTTTTTGAAACAGTATCGTTAGACTGTGAGTCTAAATCCTATTTTTAAGTACTTATTTGCTTTTAATTGTTCAATTTTGTTTAGTTTAAATTATCTCTCTTCTAAAAGATTTGCCTTTCACTATCATTTAGCGATAAAGGTGAAAACATCTATAAGGTTATGTTATTAGTATTTGACTTCAGTTTTTTTACATTTGAATTGATCCTCCTTTATTGATTTTAATAAGGTATGCTTGAAATCTCGCTGAGGCTAAGCTGATTTACCATACTAGCATCTTTATTAGCTTTTTTATTTTCTTAAATGGTTTTTTGCTGTTATAAATTAAATTAATCCTCATAATTAGAATTAGATAATTGGTTTGCTTCTACGAATTCTCGAAATTTTGTTTAGAAGCTTGGTACAACTATTTATGTTTTATTTTTCTTATCCTACTATAAAATAGCATCATCTTGATTAGTACTTTGCTAGTATATAATCATTTCATTGGTTTAGCTAATTAAATTGTTGTGTTTAAGTATTTTTTCATTTTTCTCTTAAAATAAATTTCTTAAAATCAACATAAAAAAGTCCTTTTTTATTAAGCTTTGGGAACTAAATTTCCCTAAAAATCTTGCAATCATAACTATAGCTGCCACACTATTAACAAGAGCTAATATTTCTATTAAAGTAGGATATTATATTTAAAATTATTACACAATTTCATCTAATTAGATAGAAACTTAGTTGTAAGGTCCGATTCCTGATTGTAAGGACGATTATCTATCATAGTTCTAGTTAGAGATATCAAACTAAATTGGGGAAGAATATGTTTTTTTATTCTAAAATATTAAACCTTTACTCACTTACGTTTCCTGTTTTTGCACTTTCACATTGGTTATAATGAATTAATTTGAAAATAAAAATGTACTCACTCTTCTGTAGTTTGTCTATATTTCTTTTGAAGAAGTGTTATATTACTAGACCTGCATCTTTAATTAGAGAAAAGAATAAGCTCCATTTATAGCATTATCAATATCAGATTGAGCAGCACAATTATTTGGAATAGAAGTCTTAATACTATCTAAATCATAACATCCGTAAATATAAATTTGCAATTATGAAGTAATACTCTTGCTGTTATCTATTATAAAAGTGTAGTTACTGATTTTAGAAAAATCTATACACTAAAAACCATGTAATTTTGGGTGACTACATTGAATAATATCTAGATTAATCAGTTGCTAATTATCAGGATC
Organism: Tetrahymena malaccensis 436; assembly: GCA_000231845.2. NCBI lineage: Eukaryota > Ciliophora > Oligohymenophorea > Hymenostomatida > Tetrahymenidae > Tetrahymena > Tetrahymena malaccensis. The sequence continues at coordinate 93,581 of JH719953.1, forward strand.
ACCATTAAAAAATTATGCATAATATACCAAATATGTTTTATTCTATTTAGCTTATAGCTAATCTATGGTTAAAGTTTAATTATAGTTAAATAGAAATGCTATGAGATCTTGATTTAAAGACACTTCTATCCTATCATTGACAAGGAAACTTTAAGATCTAAACTTGGGATCTATTTAATTATTTACTAACATCTCAAGTAAGTAAATAAAGTAAGAAAGTATAGCAGTAATGGCAAATATAGACAGTACTATACCTTAAACTGTACCTTTTCTGTATTACTAACCCCCTAAACTAAAATAAAATTCTGAAGAAAACAAGTCTAACTGAAATAAATTCATTATTTTTTTAATTATACTTTTATATTATAACTTCTACTTTAATTTGCTTTATTTCTATAGTATCTGCTAATTAAAAATGACTAATAACTCTTTGTATCTCTTCTTATATTTTAAACTTAACTAATACAATTTTAGAATAAATAATAAACACAAATTCAATGATTGACTTTTGTAGAAACTAACTCATTATTTTATTTTTAAGTCTTTTAATTTTTCATAATTTTATTTTTAAAATATCATAGATTTATCATTTTATTTTGAATTAAGTTAAACATATTATTACCTCTTTAGATTATAATGTTACTGAACTAAATTAAAAAAAACCATTTCAATAGGAAAAATGTCAATAAAATTTTATAAATTTTCATTTATTATAAAAAAAGTATGCAAATCGAAAAATAAAAATAGATTTTAAATTTCTTGTTTAATCTATGAGGATTAATTTATTGTGTTATAAAAATCTATTGAAAAAATTTATGTAGTTTATCAAATTCAATTTTTTTGCTAAAAATGCCTTTGAAATTTCAAATTCTTTTTGTCTAAATATTCTACTTTAAATTTTAATATTATTATGATTTGATTTCAAATAAGAAATTTATTTTCCTTAAATTTAATGATTAAATTCTGAATAAATTTATTCAGAAAATTATTATTAATTGTTTTAATATTTATGTGGTACAGATAAAACTAAGCTCTTTATCAGCAATACCTTTTAAACATAGTAATTAGCCTACTATTTATTAAAATAATTTTCATTAGCATTTACTCTAAATTCTATAAATATGCAGTGTTTCAAATAAATATTAGCTCTTTAGTATTTAAAACTTTTAAGTAATGCATTATTTAAAGCATATTTCGTCTAATAAGAATAAAATAATATTATATTGAACATTTTTTAAAGATCAAACATAAGCAATTTTATGAAATAATAAATAGAGAAATAAAAAAGATAAAATTAATATTCATTTACTCATCACAATTAAAAAAATATTTAGTTTAAGATGACATTAAAAAAATATATTATTATTTAAAGTTATTATTCCATTTTTGATGAAAAACGTAATCACTTAATCACTCACTGACTCACTTTTTCTTAAACATAGAAGATATTATTCTTGCATCAACTTCATTTATATCCTAACCATTCTTGCATTTGTTAAGGAATCTCTCTATGTATTCTGCCTGCAGCTACTCAGACTACAATATTAAGAATTGACTTTCAAAATGACTTAATGTTTTCTTTTCTAATTAATTAATAATTTTTTAAATAATCTATTGAAATAAATAAGTAAAATATTTACAATCGAAATCCTTTTTAGAACTTTCACTCCTTAAATCTATATTCAAGTAATCATCTGTGAGACCCACTAATTAGATTGCAGCTAATTAATCCCTTCTTAATAGCATCATGATAGCTTTTTTCAAAAATAATATATCTTTGTAGAGGTTGAAAATATCCAAATGCTTGCTGGCTTCTTTTCCTATTCCTTTGATCGAATTTGAATCAATACCTTTTGAAATTTCAAATTCTTTTCGTCTAAAAATTCTATTTTAAATTTAAAAATATTTGTTTGTAAATCAAATAATATTGAAAATATGCTTTACTTAAATTTGAAGATGAAATTTTAGATAGATTTATTCAGAGAACTACTATTGATGGCTTTTAGCTTTTGAGTAATACTATGGGAGTTAATCCTTTTATTCCCAATTGTTTCTTAAACTTTATCATTAGCTTATGAGTCAATAATAAAATCACTTTTATAAAATTAACTCTATTTCAAGATCTCACCACTTTTAGAAATTGTAGATTTCTCTTCGTCATAATTTGACTTAGGAGTTTAGCTTAAGTTGTCTTTTTCTGGAATAGAATCTTTTCTAAATAATTTAAACTTATGCTTATTTTCAAGCTGTTTCTATTAATTTGAATTCCTTTTGTGGGGTTGCTTTAAGATAAAAGTATTTGGAATTTAAATTTCCTTTGAGTCTTTTTAATCTTCTTCAGTTTCTATTGATTTCTGTATAGTATATTGGTAATCATTATTTGAGCTAACCATTTAACTCGTTTCTACAAAATCTCTAAATTTTGTTTAGAAGCTAGGAACAAAAATATTATTTACAATTTACTTTTCCTGAGTTTCGTGTTCATGGTTTTCATCTTGATTATCTTAGCTGCTATTTTATTGATAAATAAACATATCATTATTTGAGTCAATAAACTTGTTATGTTTTAAAATTTATTCATTTTTTTCTTAAAATAAATTTCTCAAAATGAGCATAAATAAGTCTTAGCAAATTAATTTCTGAGAGCACAATTTTCCTAAAACTCTTGCAACCATAACTATTGCTGCAACACTATTAAGAAGTGCCAGAATTTCAGTGAGCGTGGGAAACTGGATTTGGAATTATTGAACTATTTCATCCATTGAAATAGAAATCTAGTTATATGGACCCAATCCTGAATCTAAAGATGATTATCTGTCGTAGGTTGAAGTTTACGAGTCATACTAAATCGGAGATGAATAGGTCTGCTGTGACTAAAATATTAGTCCTGTACTTACTTCTGTTTCTTGTTTTTAAGCATGTATATTATTCATGATAAATTAATTTGAAAGCAAAAAGGTGTTAATTCTTCTGTAATCAGTTTGCATTTGTTTTGATGTTGTGTTGTATTATTAAACTTATAATTTAAGCTAAATAAAACCATATGCTCCATTGATAGCATCATCAATTTCATTTTAAGCAGCACAATTATCTGGAATTGTAGTCTTAATGCTATCTAAATCGTTACATCCATATACATAAATTTAAATTTAAGAATAAATACTCTTACTATTATCAAGGACAAGCGTTTCATTACTTATTTTAGAAAAGTCTATGCATCTATAGCTCTTTAGTTTAGAATTAGTACAATGAACAACATCAAGATTGTAAAGTCTTGAATTTTCATGATCTCCGTAAGAAAATTAAGCATAATAAACCAAATAAGTTTTATTTTATGCTTATTCTAACTGATCCATGGTAAAAGTTTAGTTGTAATTAAATAGAAATCCAAGAATGTCCTCATTCATAGACACTTCTATCCTATCATTAACTAAGAAGCTTTAGGATCTGAATTTAGGATCAATTTAATTATTTACTAACTAATTAAGTAAGTAAACAAAATAAGAAATAACTGTAGCAGCAGCAAAAAAAGACAGAAAAATACCTTAAACTGTGCCTTTCCTATACTGTTAACCTCCTAAGCTAAAATAAAACTCAGAAGAAAACAAATCTAGCTTTAATAAGTTCATTGCTTAAACAAAAAAGTTTCTGGACCAAAATAATAAACTTCTACTTTCTATTTGTTTATTCTTTTATTTTAATTTATTTATTTAAATAATCAATTTTTAAATAAATTAACCAACCAATTAACATCTTCTACTTTATATTTATTATATTTAAAGAAAAAATTTAATGAAGTGAAGAAGTTAATTTTTTTGAATTAAACACTATTTATTTTTCTTAAGAAATAATTTGTGTAATTTCAATTCATGGAAAGTTCACTTGCAATATAAAAATGTTTCTCTTTTCTTAATTTAACTGTTTCTTATTTTGTAATTTTTTACTTATATTTTATTTTAAAGATCATATGTGTGCTATTTTCTTTTCCAAAATTAATAATAATAACTTAAGCATAAAAATATGAAGATGCAACTAAATTGCTTTATTGATGAGATTTTGTATTTGAAATTACAAAAATTATAATTTTACATTACTGATTTCTATGGTAAATACCTATATTTTTTCATCTCTTTAATTTACTTTAGTAATAATATACCTTGGTGTTTTTAAAATGGCTGTTTATTTACCAATTTGAAGAATAATTTATAATTAAAAAATAAATGGTGATATTTCATATTTTAAAAGTTACCTATAATTATTTTGATAAACATATACAACTACTTAATCAATCATATTTTTATTTAAAAAAATATTATTTAGTTTTTATTTTCTTTTAAACAAAAAATAAATGGTGATATTTTATATGTTAAAAATTATTTATGATTATATATAAATATATATAATTACTAAATCATTCATATTTTTATTAAAAATCAATTATTTAGTTTTGATTTTTTACAAATTTTCTTTCTTAATATATTAAGTTTCTCTTCTTTTTGCTCGTCTTCATTATCACAAAGTGTAAATGAGCTTTTGCGTTATCTCAACAAAATATTAGGAGGTATTTAATTTTAGCTGCATTAATTTTATAAATTGGAATTGATGGCTGAACCTAATATATTTTAGCTAAAGAGATTTTGATTGCACGGAGATGATTAAATTTAAGAGAAAATATTATTTTAATTTTAAAATGATAGGTTTTGATCATCATCCAGTTTTACAAATTAATTTAAGCGAGGTGACCAGATATTATTGTTAGAGTTTAAAGACTTTTGTGGTTGATCAAAAATTTTTCCATACTTTTTCCTAATTAATTATGTATGAAATATTAATAAAAAACTAAAAATATGTTAGAGATAAGTGATTACAGGACAAAGTTAAAGAAACTTTCATAGTCAGTTGGACGATCAGAGTCTTAAACAATGTAATTTTAGAGATTATTACTTTAATTAAATATTTATTTAGTAGGAATTTTTTTATTATTGTCACATATAAGGTTTTTTTTGCTGTTATTAACTATCTCCAAGCATGAGTTGTTTTCTTTGTTGCTTTGATTCTCTTCTCCTTTTTACTTACTTTAGAGTATTCTATTTGAATTACTAAATTCTGATTGTGAATTTTGAACTATCAAAACAGGTATATTTTCATTGTTAATTGTTTCGTTTGATTAGGTTAATTATATCTCAGCCTATTTATTCATACTTGAATATGCATTTAAAAATTATACTGCGCTTTATAAAGTATTTATCTGTTATTGCAGTTGGATATTACTCTAAACATCTAATTTTATAAAGTAAAATTAATTTTATTTTTAAATTGAAATTCTTTCTATTTAAATTCCTTATCATTCAATTTAATTTGATGAGTAGTTTGAAAGATCTTCAAAGTATTATTTTTTATTTTTAATCAAGAAGATTTTGTGCTTTCAATCAATTTTTTGATAAGTTTTTAATGGATAATTTAATAATTAAATTACTATTTGATTAGAGCAATTGCTTTTGAAGATTTAGAGTCAATTAGCTATATTAATTTATGCATTCGTTTAAACCTATTTATTAGATACAAATTTAGAAATGTAATCAATTTTTCAAACTAAATTCTACTTTGTGAGTTGACAATTTGAGGTAGAGACTCTTTAATTTTTTTAAGGTCTTCGTCTGTTATTTTTTAATCGTCATCTGACACTATTTATAAAGTATTTTATTTAATTTAAAAGTAAAATCGAAAAGAGAACAAAATATTCAAAAGAAAAACAAATTAAAAATTCATATTTTATAAATAAAATTCAAATGAACAAACAAATTAGAAATAAATCAAAGCAAATATTTTTTTATAATAGAAAAATATGTATTTTCTCTTTTAAATATTTGCAAAATTTTAGTTGTAAATATCAAAGTATTTTTGATTCTTATTTTTTGTATAAATTCTCAAAAAAATGAATTATCATCAATCAAATAATTTCATTCTATTTGAAAATATGAGATTTGTAAGCTTATGCACGAATTTACAGATTCCGCAAAAGGAAATATTAAAAATGTTGTTAATTTTTGTCTTTTAAATAAATATTTGAGGATTTCAAACTATCTAATTAAAATTTGCAATCTAATTGGAGTTAATTTTGGAGCAAATTAGATATTATTAATTCAATTTAAAATGTAAAAGTAATTAATATCCAATCAGTAGCTATTAAAATTTAAACTGATTGATCATAAGATTTTAATTAATTGAATGTATCTATTTATTTATTTGATTTGTTAATATTTTTATTTGATCCTTAGAGATAGATAGATACTAATAAAATTCTAATGGATTTAAAAAATAAGGCATATTTGCCAAAATTATTCTTTAGGGGGGAAAAATACTTAAATAAAGATAATGCTTACTCATAGTAAAATTGCTTGCGACTGAATCAGATCTGTTTCTTAAGGAAATAGAAGGAACAAAAGACGGAATTTCAAAATTTGTTTGGTTTATTTCGGATGATTATTGGAGATTAAGATTAAATTAAGCAGATGAAAAAGGATCATTTTGGGTAGGTTTTGTAAGAATATGAACAGGGCTTTATTGTATAGTTTAGCCTAAGCAAGAGTTTTAATTTATACTTGTCACAGTATTAATTACAGAGTTCTAAGTAGGAATACCTAATTATTACTAGGCCGCTTACAAAGAGGCTTCAATCACTTGCCCTAATAAAAAGTTTTAGTCAATTTATTATTGCTGTTATTATTGTTGTTGTTATTGTTAGATGTTATTAAGGATGTTCTTAGCACTGTTTTGATTTTTCTCTCCTAGGATCTTTGTTTAATTAGAGTGGTTATTATGTTGCGATGCCAAAAGGTAAGATTAAGATTTTTTAGAAGTCCCTTGCATTTAAATTTAAGATAAAGTATTAACATTTTCATTATTTACTTGATTGTTTTATTTAGTTGAGCTGCTTGTATTTAAACTTATTAATAATCCATGCTTTTTGCTATAGTCTCTTTCTAATTTATTGAAGAATTTTTAAGCATGTGAACGAATCTATGCTCCTGTTCTAGAACCTACATGTTCTTCTACTTTTTTCCAGTTCTTTCCATATAATGAAAGCCCTTCTACAAAGCGTAAGTGTTCCTCCTTGGTCCATCTTCCTTGGTTTCCATTGTTTGAGTTTTAAGTGGAGGCGTTCCCTGAGGCATTTAGTTTTGGATTATTTTCTTCTTCGTCATTAAATTTCATAAATTGATCCAGATTCACAGCAAAATTGAAGTCACTCACCACACCAGACTGTAGATTTGACTATTAAGTATTATCAATTTATGAAAGCACTTGTTAAGTAGAAAAGCTATTATTATTATTATTAGTAGGAGTAACAGTCTGCTAGTTAGCTTAAGGAGAGGGACAAGTCTTTGGGTTTGATTCAAAAGAACGCTGAATTTCTAGCATCTCTTTCTTGCAGTATTCTTTAATCATAGCATCCGAGTTAGTGATTTGGCGGTTAGGCTACGATTGTAATTACTGTTGTTATTGTTATTACTGCTAACCAGGCTATCCAATTTGTAAGAATTGGTTTGAGTTGATCAAATTATCTTAGAACATTTATTTTTCAAAGTTTTTTTCTGAGAGTAATTGTACTATAGGAAAGAAATGGGTAAGAAAGGATTGAAGTATATCTTGAAGCAAGCTGTTTATATGTCAAGGTAATAGTTTCTCTTTATGAGTTGTTGAAGACTTTTTGAGTTTTTTGGTGAAAAATCAGCTCTTTAGCCTAGTTTTTTGTTTGACTGTTTTTGTTTCTACTTTTTCTTGTTAATCTTAACTTTGTTAAAAAACTTTGTTTTTATTTTTTTTTTTTTGATTTTAGAAGATAGATAGCATTTGTTTTTATAGATCTCTTTTAGTAGAGAATATGATCGTTATAAAATGAGTATTTTTTTGTATGTAATTAATAAAAAACAAAATGCGCTAACTTTGATTATTATTATTATTAAAGCAAGAAAAGTGAATGAAGTAAAGCATGAATGAATAGATAAGGAAATAAAAAGATAGATATCGTGCATTAATTTTTTATAATAAATACATGAGTGAGTATCTTTGATATTATAAACATGTTTGATTCGCTCATCTTCATTCAATTTAAATTTCTATTAAAATATTTATATTTGAATCTTTTTTAATTAATTTTTTCTAACATCTTTCTAGTAGAACTTAATATTAATTATTATCATCTATTTTTAAATAACAAGGCTTTTCTGAACCAATTAATTTCCTCTGCTCTTTAATTTTCTTAGTAAGCCAATTTTCTTTTTTGGTAATTAACTATTTTTTTTGTAAATTGGAACAATCTTAAATTTTTGTAGATAATCCAACCTATTCCCTTTAAATAGCTAAAACATCATTTGTACCTACATGTTAATATTTTTTGATAGATATATATATCTTTTTACCAAATTAATTAAAAAGACCGTTGAAAATAAATCATTTATTTATCTTTATTTATTGATAAAAAGATAAAAATTTAATATCCTTTTAAATATAATCAAAATCAAATAATCTAATTTAGACGAACCTTGGCCTAATCCTCTAAAAACCACATTTGATATTGCTTTTTTTAAATATTTTCGTTTGCTTTCTGTAGCAGTATTAAAAGATTTTACTTTTTATGAGCCAAATAAAATGTTTTGAGTTAAATTATATAAATATTTTACATAAAATCAAAGTAATTTTTGATTCTTTCTAATTCTGATGAACATGATGCTAAGATAATTTTAATGTTAAATTTTATCTTTTACAGAGACAGGAAGAGAGTGTATGATTATCATTACTTTATTAATTTCCTACATATCATAAATTTATTTATTTAAAAATTTGAAATCAAATTAAATTGCATAGCAGTTTGAACGTTAAAACTTTTAAATCTTAATTAATTTCTTAATTAACTGATTGAGTTTTTGATGCAATTTTTACCTGTTACAAGTATTTAAATAAATATCTCTATAAAATTTAAATAATTTTAATAAAATATTACATTCTTCTTAAATAGACCTTGCTAGATATAAAATGTTAAAATATTTATTTAAAAATTGAGTTTTTAGAACAACAATAAATGAATTAAATAAACTATCATAAATTAACTCATCTAATAATTTAACAGCTAGTTTCTAATAAAGAAAAATCTATATCTTGCAAAAAATCAAATTTTTTAACAGTAAAAATGGCTTTTTATCATTTTATTGTAAATAAAATTAATACTTCTGAATTTATTATTGTTCACTATAATTTATTGGCTTACTTTGAAATTAATTTTAATTGATTAAATTATTTTAATTTAAATATTTAATATGATGAATATTTAAATAATATCTTTTAAATAATAAATATTTTAACTTGTTTTTGCTGGTAAAATTAAAAAAATAATAATTTTTTTTTCCTGTTTTATCCTACTAGCTATTTTCTTTTAAGGAGCATATTTGATGACCAAACTTCTTGTTTCAAAAATAAAATAAAAGCAAAGGATTAGATAAATTCGAACAAAAAATACATCTCAAATTTAATAACAGCAATAACAAATTTTAATTTTTACTAAAAGGTAAACAATATTTTAATATTTAATTTTATTTAAATTAACTTATTTACTAAGGTTTTTAATGAATTTTTGCCTTCATCTTTACAAATAATATATTAATTTTAGTTATAAATAGTACAAACGATTTTCTCATCTATTCAAAGCTACGCTAATTTCAAGGAAGAGAAAAATTTAGAGATTAAAAAGGTTTTCTGATTATCTTAAAATCTAAGTCTATATAAATATTTAATAAACGCACTACTGTAGAATAAATGGATAAATTGAATATTATGTCTAGAAGCAGAGCGGATAAAATAATTTCAAGAAAATGAAATGAAAATAAATCTTTTAAAAAAATATTTATCTAATAAATACTTTTGTTTTTAATAAATACAATAAATACCATATTTTGCAGATTTTATAGAAGAACTTTTTGTGACTACTAGTTTAGTAAAAAGTCTTTTATAAGAAAAATACTATTCAATTCAGTTTTATGTATTTGAATTTTAAATTCTTAATAATATTATTTTTTAGAGGAAGATAAGAAAATAAACTTGAAGATATTATTTTGTATTAAGAATAATTTAAAAGTAATAACTAAAAACTTACGCATTTGAGTCTTGATTTAAAATATTTTTAAAATTTATTAATTTTGCTTAGATTATAATAGAAATATTAAGAAAGAAAATATTAAATCATAAAATAAGGATGGACTCAGCGAATAATATTTATGATGTATTTTTTTTCTTTAAATTGAAAAGAAAAAGTCTTTTTAAAAATGATTAAAAAAAAAGCTTGAAAGATAGATATAATGGCTTTGCCTATTTTAAATTTTTATAGTAATTACCAAAATTAATTAAATTTGTTTGATTATTACCTTATTGCGTACTAAGTCTTGTTAATTTGAAAAATTGAATTCGTCATTTTAAAAAAAGTATTTCTCTTTTTTGAATATTTTTTAAATTTATTATGTTTATATAATCCAAATTATCAAATAATATATAATAATTTATTTTGATAAATTAATTTAAACTTTTAAAAAAAATGGGTTGTATTTTTGATACTTTCTCTTCAGCTGTTTGTAATTAAAATATTCTATAGTATATAATAAATTATTCAACTTAAGAGGTTGATTTAAATAGGTCTATTGTCATTAAAGAAAAAGAAAATGGTCAACTCACAACGGAAAATAACGATCAACAAAAATTAAATCATGAATAATACTCATTTCTTAAGGAAGATAATAATAATGACAAACAAGAAATATTTAAAAAGATGTAATCAAGTTTTAAATAGTATAGTCTGAACTAATCAGGTTATGGCTTAAGGTAAGAATGCAAATTAAGCTTAAATTAGGAAGAGTAATCAAGTTATAGTAATATTTAAAAAAATCAAATTAAAGATGGCAATTAAGATTAGTACAATTAATATTTTAATAACTCTAAAATAAATATCAATTTGTATGATTAATAATAATATGCATATGAAAACTATCAACTCAATAATAGTTTTGCATAAGATACATATGATCCCACTAATAATTAACTTAATTTGGCTGAAAGTAAAATTTATTTAGATAAAATCTAATTTATTAATAATGGGAGCAAATTAATAGCCTATAAATTAGAATGAAATAATATATTCTATAAGCAAACAATTATTATTTGAAGATGTTGTATTCGAAATATATTTCTGTTGGATAAAACTCATCTCTATATAATTTTTTTCTTTTCATTTTTTTCAAAATAAGTTATTTTTTAGTCAATTTATTCAAAAAAGATAAAAATTTTGTAAATTTTTTTTAAAGCTCATTTATTATATTAATTAAAGTAAATAAATTCAACCAAGACCAAAGAAATACTTTATAAATTAAATTACCCATAAAAAATAAACTAAAAACCAAAAAAAATTATTAAGATTATTAAAAAGCAGAGCCAAATAATAATAATAAAATTCTAAAAATATGGCTTATGTAATTGAATAATATAGAGTAGTATTTATTTTAATTTTGAAGACTTATAAATAAAATTATTAATAAAATATTCTAATATTTAAAAATTATTAAAGTTAATACACCTATTTAATTATTTTTTTTGTAATAACATTTAAAAATTAAATTTCTAAAAATTAATAAAATCAAATTGAATTCATATATTTATTTAATATTTGTTATATATAGGATATTTATATTATAAAAAGATTATGAATACTTTATTAGATAAAAATTTTCATTTCTAATAATTTTCTCTGCAATATCCATAAATTAGAAATGCATTTTGATGGATAATCTAAATATTAGAGAAATTAATTTACTTAAAAATTATGATTGGCTTGAAATATATATTATCTATACTTGATGAGAAAGTTCTAAGCATCCCATTTCTAATATTTTGTGTAATAAATCGTTAATATTGCCATAATTTTTTTATCTAAATTTGAAAATATCAAGAATTCGATTTTGAGATAGATAGAATTCAGCTAATATATAATGATAAATCCTCTTATCATGTTACAAAATAATTAAAATTTAATAAATTTAACTGATAAAAATATAATATTATTATCAAAATGAGTTATTCATTCTAAATAATTTACCAAAATAAACCATAGTCCAATTAATATTAAACATCCTATATTTTAAATTATTCTTATTATTTTGTATTTCTTTTACTTCTTTTAATTTCTTAAATTTTTGCTTATTATACATACATTTTTAGAATATATTATGTAATTATTCCATAAGTAATTTTTTAGGATGACTTAATTTCCAAAAGAAAATTATTATTTATTTATTGATTTATTTATTTATTTACAAGTTTGTTTAATGTCTTCTTAAAATTTGATTTCTAAGATTTATAAATTTTATAATTTTTAAATAAGATGAAAAAATAAATATCTTTTCAAATGAAAAAAATAAACACTTTCTTAATAATAGTCTTACTGTTTCTTTAATTTGGCTAGAATAAGGCTAAGTCGTAAAGGAAAGTTCTTGTTATTGGTCATACTGGAGCAGGAAAATCCACTTTCTGTAATTTTTTATGCTAAAGCCGCAAATTCAAGGCTGAAGCAAGCAGCGATTCGGTAACCTAAATGTTTTAAACAGAATAAATTGAGTTAAAAGATTATACTCTGTATGTAACTGACACACCTGGATTTACAGATCCTAAAAAATAGAATAATTGGAAGATATTAAATGATATTACTGACTATATAAAATAAGAATAAATTAATTTTGTTGTACTTGTAATAAATTATTCTATAAGAGCCTCAAACGAAGAATACATTTTGAGGTGGTTACGTTATACTCTCCCTTTAAATAAATCTAATTCATTAATTTTAGTAAATCACTACAGGAATATCTAAAATTTTTGTTCATATGAGGATGAAGATGATAATTAGTAAATGTGTCAATCTGATAATATAAGCAAAAGTGAATAAAATAATTAAAATTTTATGAATTTTGTTAAAAATACTTTTACTAATTCTACAATAGAGAAAATAAACTATAACACCTAAATGTAGTAAACATTTAAAGAATTTAAAATTTTAGTAAATAAATTAAAACAAGATTACTTTCCTCAAGCTTAGTTAGATCATAGTAATGTTAATGATCTTTCAGATAAGATACAAAAAGAGCTTTAAAAGAATGAAGGTTATTGTATGAATAAATTTAAATTACCTGAAGAATAAAAATATTAAAAAAAAATGGTTAAGCTTGAATAATAAATAATGGAGTTAAAAGCAGAATAAAAAACTCTTTAAAATTTAGTAGATTCTATTAATCATGATATAAATAAAATAGTTAATAACCCTGGTGAAAAGGTTACGACAGGGTTTTTATGGTGGGCTAAAACGCATAAATTTCACTCAACAAATTAAATAAATCAAATTAATTAACTCCAAGACGATAAGAGCAACACGAGAATTTAAATTCTATCATAATAAATGATTGAGTAAAAAATTAAAGAAAAAATAGAAAAACTTGAAGAAGAATCTGAAACTCTTGCATAAAAAATACCTTAGCTCAAAGAGTTCTAAATCTGTCTTTAACAAGCAAATAAAGACATACAAGAAATGATAGAAGTTAAAAACTATTTTGAAGCACTTAATTCCTTAAATAAATAAAAATAATATGTATAATGATTAGAATATTTTTTATTGTTCTAAATTTCTGTTAAAATTAATTATATAATCATTAAGGTAATTGTTATAAGTTTAAATTATAAAAAATTATTCATTTTTATGAAAAAATAAAAAAATTTAACTAATATTTTTAATTTCTAATTAAACCATTAAAATTCTTCTTAAAGTTTTTCATAGTTTGTTTTAAGTTCAAAATTTCAACAAAGTTAATTTTCAAATTAGTTTAAAGTAAGAAAAATGATTGAATTAAAAAAACTTAAAACTATTTCAATTTAAAAATAAAATTAATTTATTTATTTAACTATTTTATAATTTATTGAATTTTTAAAGATGTTTAAAAGTTTTAGCCATTTAAAATTTATTAAAAAACTATATAAGGACCCGTTTTTGGAGAATATGTATGCATTCTTTTCTTAAAAAGAAATATTTTAAGCAGTCTTTCCTAACTATATAAGTTGCACTGAAAGCAAAAACTTCACAATATAGACTATATATGTTATACAATTTATTTCAAAAATAATTTAAGAATAAACTAATAGCTTTAATACCAAAATAGAGAAGAAAATATTTTGAAAATTATCAAAAGAGATTTGCAAACTCTACAAAGTTATGTATTGTAAAATTATTTGATAATTATCAATTTTATTAATAATTTATAATCTTTATTAATTCTAATTAATAAAAATTTTTCAATTTGAAATACTTCATAGAAAAAAAAGTATTTTTTCTTTATTAAAAAAACCAATTCTGAAAAATAAATCTGAAAAGAACTTTTTTTTAATTTCTTCCAACAGGATATTAACCCTTAATAAAAAAAAAATCATAATTGAATTATTTAAACTTAAACAGTCAATATATTAATCAGAATTTAATTTCTATTAGTGGAAGTACAGAGGCTATTTCCCTCTTCTTGCATAATAAATGTGTATGTAAGAATTTTTTTATGATTATTATTATTTTGAATAATTTTAAGGATTTTCCTTAGAATACTATACTTACAAGTTATTATTTCTAATTTGAAAAAAACATTCTTCAGAAAATAAGAAGTTTGAATATCTTATTCTTAATTATTATTTGCAAAATTTAAGCATATTTAATTTTTATTCTTAAATGAACCTGTGTAAGATATTCACTTTGCCATATTTAAATCCATCTCGAAGCAAAAGTTTACTTATGGTTGGTTTTGATGTTAATAAATCCTAATTTTCTTTAACCATTTGCTTCAATATAAGATGAAAATGCTATTTTTTTTTGAGACAATCTCATGAATGTGCTCTATGACATTAGTGGTGCTAACTAAATTTAGGAGGTCACAAATTAAGAAATTATTAGAGACATTACCTTAGCTTTCATATTTTTGTAAAATCTTAGAGACAATTTTTTAGAGTTTGAATTTATCTCAAATTTATGTTAGATTCAGGTGAATATATTTTGAAGATATGATAATACTCCATTTTTCTTCATCAGTGAGAAGGCGTGATTTCTTCTTTTCTATGTTTTCTACTTCCATTTAAAAACATCTACTTTGTTTTAATCATCTTATTATTTTTAAAAATAAAACTGATTAATATTTCGTAATTAATAAAAGAACATTTGAATAATTTTAAATTTAAATTTTTTTTATAAAAACTCACTTTTTTTTCATGAATTAAAAATGTTTATTATGTGTTTTAATTTTTATTTTATATAATGTGCTGCTTATCAATATAAAAGAGCATTTACGATATATATATAAAAGTTATTTATTTAATTTTTAACAATTTCATTGCTTAACATCAAAGGAAGTATAAGGAGGATAAGCATATTTATCTAATCCACCACAGAGAAGAATTTTAGGAGCATAATAAGTAGTGAAAAAACATTCATCACTATTAGCAATCTCTCTTACCTCATCACTAGCATAACATTTTTCATAAAATTAATCTTTATTTAATAAAGCATGATCATAGTCTTTTGATTCTTTAATAGAGTCGAGATAATCTTAGAAATATTTGCAGTAAGGATTTTTAGGAACAAGTTGTCTTATATAACTACTCATAACATGCTAGGTAGGAATATCATCTTAGCACTTGTTATATTTTACCTAAGATTTACAATCACCATATTATGTTAATGTAACATAATCATCATGAAGTAAGTAAGGATTGCTTTACTGAATAAAAACAACTCCAACTCCTATTAGCAACAGAAGAGGAACAAAAACTAAAATTTTATTCATTTTTTTATTCGATTTTGCTATAATTAATTAATAAAAAATATTGTGTTTACAAATAAATTAATTTTTTTGAATAGAGATAATTTCATCTTTTTTAATAAAAGATTAAATTATCGTTTATGAATAAATAAATAAACATAAAGAACAAATATAAATCTATTAGCATAATCTAAAGCTAATAATTCTTTTACAAGTATTTAAAATTATCTTAAATCATTCAAAAGATAACTCAGAAATTTTATTACAAATTTTTAGTATAATTTTTATACAAATATAATAACATTTTTAATGGTTAATAGTTTATTTAAATATTTAGAAAAATTCTAAGACTGAAAAAATTATTTTGAAATAAATTAATCTTACAAAATTTACAAAAACAATATAAAATGTTTGTAAAATTAAATGGAACATATTAATTTAATTTATTAAAAATAAGAAGAAGAAGCAAAAAATTGTATAAATATATTTATTTTGATCAAAAATACCTTACACAAGATCAAAAACACCTTATATACGATCAAAAATAAAAAGTTGATTAGCAAGCAAATTTACACATAACATAATCAAAAAAACTTAAATAAGATTTAATAATATTAAAATAGCTGGATAATTTTAATAAAAATCAATTTATAGTTAATTATCACTATATTTTTGTATTAAGTTAGAAATTAAATTAAAAATCCTACTATAAAAATAGTTATATTAATTAAATTAAAAAAAAATATATTTATTTAATTTATTTTGTTTAATTTAGAAATCAAAGAATAAATTTAGCTTTTAAATTAGATAAGCTAATAATAAATTATCAAAAAATTCTAATAAAATAATAAATAAAATATTGACGCATTTATTTATTACTTAAATTAGAAACATCATTTGCTTATTTAAATCAATATTAATTTTTAGCAAGCAATAAAAATAATAAATTTTTACTTTTTAATCTAAAATTTTTATTAAATCGACAAATTTCATTATAAAAATAGTTATATTAATTAAATTCAAAAAAAAAAACTAAGAAAGTAAAATAGGCTGTTTTAAATTATTTTATTCAGGCTTAAATATTTTCAATTTCTTATTTTTATTATGATCAGAAATTAAAGAATAAATTTAGCTTTTAAATTAGATTAGCTAATGATAAATTATCAAAAAAATTCTAATAAAATACTAAATAAAATATTGACAAATTTTATTTATTACTTAAATTAGAAACATCATTTATTTTATTTAAATCAAATATTAATTTTTATCAAGCAATAAAAAGAATAAATTTGCACTTTTTAATCTAAAATTTTTATTAAATCAAAAAATTTCATTATTAAACTTTGAGCAGCTAATAAACAAAAATTGAAAATAATAATTTAATTCAAATAAATAACACAATAAAATTAATATTATTTGTTAATTATAGTAAATAACAGATATAATAAAATAAAACAATATTCCAATATTTATTTGCTGTCTAATATTAAAATTAATTTGTGGAATGCTTAATTTAAAATTTTAATAATTTTATAATTTTATTAAATATTTACTTATAAATTTTCTAGTAAGTTTAAAGAACTAATGATATAACAAGCGAAAAATATATTTATTAGAGTAAGATAATCAATTTTGGTTAAAATATTTTAAAGTATTATATTGCTAATAATAAATCTCTAAATGATTTCATTTTATGAAGCAATAATTTATCTAAGATTATTTTTAATTTAAAATAGTTTGTTTAATAAATTTAAATTTCATTTACTAATTTGAAAACTCAGTCATTGGTGTTTTTGTGTAAATAAGAATCATTTTGTTTGATCTGAGTATGTACTTTTAAATTTAAAAACTTTTTCAGTGCTTATTGCGATTGCTATTAATTTTATTTTTCGTCTTAGTTTTAGACTTTTTGAGGTTTTATTAAAGAGTTTCTTGGTTGCAACTAAATAAATTAAACTTATTTGTTTTCTAGGGGTTTTTAATCTGATTAAGGTTTTTGCTGATTGTTTTCATCACATTTTGCAAATTTTCCGAAGGTTAGGCTATATTAATTTATTTTTTCACTATTTTATTAGTTTTCTTATTAAACTCCGTTTATATCATTAGATTTTCTCTAATTTAGAAGATTCTCTTTACTTTAGCTGTTTTTATTATTTTACTTTAACTTCATTTACTCATCAAGTATGCTATTTAGTATTGAGTGAAAGCTTTTTTTGTAGGGTAGCACCCTTTTTTTTAAGATAGCCTCAGATTTGTTTCCATTTATTTATTTTCTTTTATTAATGGTTTGCATATTTTGAAATTATTAATTGTTTTAAGGCTCTTTTAAAGTCTTAAGGAATAAATATTTATTTATTTTTTATAACTAATTAGGTTCTTGCTAATAATAATCAGGGCTGGATTCTGTTCTAGCCCTTATCAAATAGCTAAATGGGCTCACCTTTTTTTCCTTTTAATTTTATTCTTAATCATCTTATCCTAAGTTGCCTTAAATAGTTTAATTATTCACCTTTTATCCACTAGCCTTTGTCTCAGAATTTAATCTTACTTATTTTTCTTAAAATAAAAAATGTCAATTCAACTAAATTTTTAAGTTTTTATTATTTTAAATTACTTATCTTTTTATTATTCATATTCTAATTTATATCTTCAAGTTGTGTTTTTTGATATCTTAAACTTCTTTCTAACCCATCTTTATCAATACTTTAAGTAGATGCTTCAACTATATTTTTTAATTTTTTTTCACATTAAATGGTTTAGTTTAAATTTATAAAACTTGTTAAAAATGAAACAAAACATCTTAAAAATATTTTATTGTTCTCTATTTATTTAACTTAATTTAATATCTAAAATTTCATTTTAATTTTTTTTTCATTAAATATTTTATTTAGAAAATAAATTAAATTGATTTAATAAAAACAAAAGAGAGTTTTTGTTATTTTATATTAATTGTTCAATAAAACTAATTACGTTTGGAAATGTGATTGATGAGATTTGAATTTAAAGCTAGGTCTTTTCTAGCACTTCCTATGACATCTGGTTTAGTAAAGTCTTCATAATTAATTGTGGTTTATCTTTTTTATTTGAGCTAATCACAGGATATAACTCTTTTTCTTATTTAAAAATACTGCTTGTTTTCCAGTTCCTGCTAATTTTTTTAGATTTTATTATTGTCATTGAAATTTTGAAAATAAAAAGGGTATTTAAGTATTTGAATGTTTTCAGCATCTTAATCTTTTTCTTTTGTATTTTTAACTTGTGTAATATTTTAATCAAAGTGTTAGGACTCTTTGTACTAAAAATACTCTTCTTGGTCAGTTTTAAACAGCAACGAACTTTTTCTTCTTTCCTTCTCCTCTTCTCTTCTGACCTTTTCATCATTTTCTATTATTTCCTTTTTCAAGTTCTTTTTACCATCTGTTTTCAGCTTCTCTAAGAAAAATTCAATGTCGAACTCTGCTTTTCTATTTTTACTTTTAAATAAATATTTTAAAATAGAATTTACTTTGTTTTTTAAATTTTACTTCTCATTTGCTTGCTTTTTACGTTCTATTGGAGTAACTTGAGGGTTGTCAATTTAGCTCTCAATACGATAAACAGCTTCTTTATTCTCGCTTAAAATTACTTAGTTTAAATTCTCAAAGTCCTTGATAAATGGAAACTTTTACTATTACAAGTAATTATTGTTCTTCTTAGCTTCTTTTGTCCTTTTGTTCTAAAATTTAGGGCTAGCAGCTATTATTTCATTTAATACTACAATAAAATAAAATTAAAAAATATTATTTGTTTGATGTGAAATTTACATTCCTCTTGCTTGTTCCTTATTTTATTAAGTAAAGTCTCCTCAAGTTCAAAAATTTACTCTAGACATTCTTGATAATTATTCCATGCCTCCTTTTTAAGAAGATGCATATTTTTAAATACGTAAGAAAAACTTGTGTCTATAGAATCTTATTAAGAGCAATCTAAATTTTTTAAGAAATTGATAATCATGTTTTGGTTGGCAAACCCATTAATTATGTTATCGTTTTTTAGTTCATAAATCCATTTTTCAAGTACTTAATTATCAGGCTATATCTAAGATTTATGATGCTTTTGTAAAATCTCAGAATACTCGTTGAATAAAATCAAAACACTATTATCATCATACTCCTTCTTTGGACTGCTTTCATTGAGTTTTACTTAACTTAAAAGTTTTAACCCTAAATTTCTTTTAAAATTTCCCATATCTTTCATAAATTCTTAAGGTATTTCAAATTTCTTCTCACTAGTTTATTTTTTCAGTACTTTTACATCATTTCTAATCATTTTATTAATCTTATTTATAGATTCTTGAATATAGTCTGAGAGATCTTATCCTAAATTTACCTAAAATATAATTAAATATTTTAATTATCTTCGAACCAATCATTTATGAATTTATTTTATTTAAATGAAAATTCATTAAATATTTTTAAAAGACAGCAAAAACAGATTTAACAAATTCAGTTTATTTTAATAAAATTCAACATATTTATTTGATTTACCTTGCAAGAATCTTGCATGAGCAAAAGAATCTTAGCTTTCCTTATAAAACTCTCTGCTATACCCATGAAGGAATACAAAAGCGTTTTTTCACTCAACTAAATTTCTTCATGCAGCATTTATGATTGCTGAAAAATTTTAACTCCTAAATTTAATTATTTTTCTACATAAAGGTGCTAAATCAAATCCAATCTCTATGTTTAATTCACTTATTATTCAATTATTTATCTTTTTGATTATGATTCTGGTGAATCGTATTAAGCTATCTTTAATTATTTTAGATCTTCATCTACCTATTGGTCTTATAAATTTTTATCTTGCTTTGTAAAGTTAAGTTCGTTGTAGGCCATCTTATGTCCTTCAAATTAATTAGATAGATGCTAAAAATAATTTAAGAGTTAGTTCGATAACTCTATAGGCCCTACTTGATGTCTTTCATAAAAATCATCAAGCATTTATAAAAACCTCTTTCTATCCAAATCTTAATTTTATTATACACTTTATTATTTATATCTAATTAAAGGCGACTATAAACTAAAATCATCAAAAAGCACACTTTAATCCTTACTCATATATTTATCTATGTGCTCTAACTTTTGACTATTTAAATAGTATTTTACTTAATCTTTTAAGAACAAGCTATCTAAATCATCTAGTACTTTTATTTATTGTATCAGGCTCAATTATTCTTAGTTTCTTTCTTTGAACTTCTATTCAATAATTTCCTATTATTCTAATTCTATCTCTGTTTCTTATAAAACCTACTTTTATTTCTATTGTAATAAAATGAAAATGAGTTTTTTACTTCATCTTATTTATTAAAATATCAATCAATTAGTCTTTGATTTAATATTTACAGTTTTTCTAGAAAATCAAAATAAATTTGTTTTAACAATTCAATGAAAATTAAACTCCAAAAGAAATAATTTCAATTCAGTGATTTAATAATTAATAAATTTAAGCTTTATTTTTTCAAATTATTTTATCAAATTTTAATAAATAAAAAACAAATTACCTCAATTTAAATTAAAAGGTTACACATATTATCTTTTTGATGCTTTACTGCTACTTAGTTTTCAATTGATCTTTTTACTTGCTCTCCTAAAATTTCTTTTTATTTTTCTGAGACTTCTGTGTATTGGTCTTACAGATTTTTAAGGTTTTTCTTAGTTTGAGAATTATTGACTTAAATTTTAGATTTTATTTTAGCAAATTAAGAATTTTTTTCTTCAAATTCAGTTCTTAGCTACTATTTCCCATTTATACTCTTTCTTTTCTTATTCTTTTTTATAATTTATCAAATTAAGTACCAAAATTGTTTAAATAAATTTTACAATAGTATAGCCTAAATTAATGACTTCGTATTACATATTCTGTTGAATTTGGTTTTAGTTGAAAATTAGAGATTCTACTCTCTCAATTTCTTGCTTTATATTTTCTATCCTTTCTTCAAGTGCTGTTGTATCTTTTTCTTATTTAAGTGGGAAAAAGTCTTAAGTAGAAGCCAAGTACTATGATTAAGGGATTATATAGCCAAAGCTATGAGTATTTTTATTATGAATTGTTAATTTTTAATTGAACTAGCTTTTTGATGCAGAATATTAAGCTGCACTCAATGACCTCTATTATTTAGTCTCCTATTAAGAATTATTCAACTTCTTAAATAATAATTTTGGTGGTTTTCCACTTTCCTTATTACCCAAAGTATTTTAGAGCTATTGAAGTTGCATTTCTTTTTTTTTATTTAGATCAACCCATCCATTAAGAACATCTACCAGCTATTTATTTATTAAATATAAATTCACATTTTTATCATATTTACTGTAATAAATATCATAAAATTCTAATAAAATCCTATTAAAATAATTTTTAATTTGTTTTTTTTGTAATTTATCAAGGGAAATTATTATTTAGAAACAAACAATCTGCTATGTTAAAAGAATTAAAAATAACTTATTCTAATAATTAATTGAAAGATTTAAAATTGCATTAATGATTCATTCTCTGAACACTAAATATTTCTAGTACTTTTTTTGTAATATAAAATAATACCTGAGATTTAGTTTAAGAGTTTTGCAGTTATTTTAATTAAGCTCTTCTTCTATCTTCTGATTATTCAAATTCGAATTCAAGCATTTATCTTTTGCTTTCCATATTTAATTCAAAATTTCTTCTTCTTTGGATTTCTTCTCTTTCTTCAGAGTCAGAATCTTTATTTAAACCATCATTTTCAACATAGCTTTAACTAAGACCACTTTTTTTATGACCTTTTGAGCTATTTTTATTGATGTAATTCTTCTTATTACTAAAGTAATGATCTTTTTCGTTAGATTGAATATAGTTTGAGCTAGTTGTCTTAAGCATATTTTTATTATAGCTAGTTTAAGTTGTATCTTACTAATATTCATTGTGAACAGAACTAGAATTAGCTATTTGATTACTCTGCTTTTTAGGAGTAAAGAATTACTAATTTGAATTTTCTACTTTTCCCATCATCAATTATGAATTTCTAATTACTGTTTTATTTGGATATGCTGATTTACTTCTTTGAGAATGATTTATTTTTAAGCTTTCTTACTTTTGAATACCATTTTTCCCTACATTTTGCTATTAATCCTTTTATGATTTTCTGTAAAAATTAGGCATAATCAAAGAGTCGTCATTTTAACTCACTGACTAATCGCTACTTTGATAATCAGGAGGTTTTCCTAAATCATGGTCATCTAAGCTTTTAAAAAGACTAAGTTTAAAAAGCTACTATTCAAAATCTCCCATTAAGTAAGATATCAAGAAGATAACTAAAATCTTATTAAACTTTGTATTGCAATAATCTAAAATAAGTTGAATTATTATTCTATGGTTTTAACGACGTATTTGACAAATTAATAAAATTAATTAAGAAATAAATATATGAATTAAATTTACAAGTAACTATCATTTAGATTTTAACTATGGTTAAACTAAATGGAAAATCTAAAAAGATTTATAAATAAATAAATAAGTGTTTTCATTTTCTCATTTTTTTAATCTTCTATCTTTAAATTATACTTCACTACTTAAAAAATGTCAAAGCATTTCATTATTTAAAGTAAATTTCATTTTTCATGGATAGCTAATTTCATGATATTGCAAATAAAAAAGTTGCTAAATTGAAAATTAAATAATTTTAAAACTTTTTGTTAGCAAACTCTTTAAATTTATTTAGCTAAAATATCATTTTTATTAAAAAATATTAAGTGAAAAATATTTTAATTTTTAACATTTTTATTAAATTTAAATCTTTGAACTTTTATTCTCTATTAATTATATTTCATTTTGGAGCATTCTTTATAAAATAAATTAAAATAATATCTCAATTTTAATCTGAAACTCAAAAAAATAAGTCACTCAATTTTTTTCATATTAATTTACTGAATTTCTGCTTATCCAATTTTATGTTATGAAAAACATAGTTTTAGGTTTTTATAATAACAAACAATAGACACCATCGAATTAAGACTATAAAAATAATTTGATTTTAAAGACAATTTGATTATAAATTTTTGATGAAATCAAATTCTATGCTAATTATTGTTTCATCAAATACAAATTAATTTTCTACTATATTAAAACATAAGTATTAAGAATCATTAAGTTTATAAGAAATAGGAAACTAAATTAGACTTAAATTTTATAAATGGAGATAGAGGATGATAATTAAAATGAAATAAATCAATCATAATTTTGTATAGAGAATTTCGAAAATAGCGTTTAAAATAATTCTATGAAAGATTAAAGCTAGTTTATAGATAACTATGATTAAAATTGCAATTATTCTACAAACTATGATGAATCTAATTATCTTAAAATAAAATAGAATATCTAATAAATAAACTATGAGAGTGTTAATAGTTAAAATACAATAACTGAAAGTACTTCTAATAATAATATCTAGCAGCACAAAAGAAAAAGAAAGAACAAGCAAGTTGGATTTATTAATATTTGCTAAAATATCAATTTTAATAACTCAATAAGGGTCTCATCTGGTTTATTAATAGATCCCGATGGAACAATTCGCTTCTCAAATAGCATGGGTTTTTTTAGTTTTGGAACTACACCATGGCAAGCTTAGAGTATGTCCTATTAAAAATAATATAAAATTGTCAACTGCTAGGTTGCTGATGAATCCAACCAAAGATTTTTCTCAATTGATGAGGCTTTAGAAATTTTGAAGGTATTTTACATTAAAAAGGATTTGTTTTTATATGATAATTAATATTTATTTTATAAAACATAATATTTAGTTCAATAATTTAATTATAAAAAAATATATATCTATGCAATAATGCTCATTTAAAGCGTTTAAAAGTAGATATAAAATATTTTAATAACAAAATTTTATTTATTTAAAAAAAATTTTTTAATCTAAATTTAAATATTTATTAATATAATTTACTTATTTTTATTAATAATAATAATAATAATATAGAAAATGAGTTATTGTAGGTTTGATGAGCTAAAATATGCACTTTAATTGTACTAATTTGCAAGAAAGCACATGCTAGAATAAATAAATTAGATTTAAATTAGTTCGGATATTTTAAATGAACACGATGAATCCTACTTGAAACATATAGAATCCTGTGAGCAGTATGTACAAAATTATTCACAATAAAATGCTGTGCAAATGTTCTAATTTTGTATTGGGAGGATCAATTTAGCTAGAAAAGATGTAGAAGTTGCAAGATGTGGATTTTCAAAATCCTATCTTGATTTTATAGGGTTAGACTTAGATATTTTTAACCAAATTTTACTTAGGAAACAAAAAGTTGATCTAATAAAAAACAAAGAAGAAATATTTTCAGTTTTTACTGAGGGTATGAAAAGTAGATTTTAATATAATGCGGATTATCTAAATCAGACCTTAAATATTGTTACATTTGATGGTTTCCCAATAAAAATTTAGTTTAGAAAATAAGACTTGTAACCTAATGCTTAATATAAAAAAGTTTTACCACAAATTTCAAAGAATGAGTTTATATTCCACATCACTGAAATAGATATTGATTTACAAGACCTCTAAAATTTAATTTTATACAGAGAGAGATTAGCAGCTTCCCAAAATAATTTATCATATGAAGATTTCCTTAAAAAAGAGCTCTCTTATCTTTTCGAAGATGTTGAATATTCTGTACATTCGTAAGCTTTTGCAGAGAAATTCTACTAATAAAATGTCTAAAAGCTAAAAAAGATATAAAAATAATAGGTCCAATAATAGGATAAATAAAAAAAATGGAGTGGTTACAGATTAGTTAGTAGCACAGAATAAATAAGACCAATTTAAATTAATTGATTCTTTTATGAAGTTTCAATTAAAACTTTAATGTATTAAAGTTAATTATTTGATTTGTCATTTTTTTTATTTTGCTTAAATAAAATAAATGAATATAAAATTAATCATAATTATTTTTAAAGTAGTTTTTATTTTAATAATTTGCATAAAAAAATGTTGAGAATTTATTTTAGTTTCAAATAAATTTGTTAAAATTATTAATAAATCTTAAAAGGATGTTGGAGGAAATCTAAATATATTTTTTTAATTTACATTTGAATTAGCTCTAATATTTGTTTATACAAATTTAGTTACAAAGATTTTACGACGAAATAATTAGGCCAATTATTTTACTAAATAATTTACTATAAATCAAAAGATAATAAATTTATATCAAATTTTAAAATATTTTAATAATTCAATGATAATCTATTTATTAGATTTAAAGGCAAAAATGATGAAGAATTTAAAAATATTTTTTTTATCATTTGCAAATTAAAGTGTTGAGTTTTTATTTATTTAGATCATGTTCAATAAAATTATAAATAAAATCTTAATGAATATAAGAAGTAATCAAACAATATTTTTAATTTACATTTGAATTAATTAGCTCTGATATTTATTTGTTTATATTAAGTTAATTACAAACATTTTACCACTAAATAAATAAACCAAATATATTAAATAAATAATGGTTTTTGCAAATGAATTTATTAAAATTCTATTAATTATCAATTCTAGATTAAATGAAAATATTTTAACACTAAAAAATGAATTAAAAACTCGATTTAAAGATATTATGATATAGTATTAGAAAATTATTTCCGAAGATAATTTGGATTTTTTTGTTTAAGTATTAGTGATGAATAAATAGATTCAGTATATTAATTTACAATGTAAATAAAAGAAAATGTCAAATTTTACTTCAGCTAATTATCTTAATCAACCTTCCCGAAACCATCAATTTAAATGTGTAAATTTATTCTAAAAAAACTATCAAAGTTTTTACCTTAGAAATTAAATCTCCAACTCATCCATATAAATAGATTTTATCTTACTTTTTTCAATTAATCAAATAGATTTTGATTTAGATGGTCAATTTAATTAATTTTGATATACTGATAAATCACGATGAGATATTACATTTGATTTGTAAAGAAATAAGTTTAACACAGCTACTTAATTAAATATCAAATTAAAAATCTTTATTGCTATTATTATAAATTGGAGGGTTTTAAACATGCATGAATACTTAGTATTAAAGTATTCCTAAATTAACTAATTTATGAAATTCAATTCTTTCAATTTGAAAACAATCTATAAACATCCAAATGTTTAGATCAATTAGGAATAAACTAACTTTATATTTTATTTATTCATGAGAGATAGCAGTAAAAAAAATTTTATTTAAGCCAAATATTTTTAGCTTTATATACTCTTAAACGCCTTAAGATTATTTTATGTAAGTTTATTTGTTGGCTTAATTCCAAAAAGATTATAGATACCTCATATTAAAGTAAATTTAATTAGATAAAATTATTAAGTTAATAATAAGCTAGTAGATGTACCTGCCTTTGATTAAATAATTAGTAATTGATTGAATTTGAATCTAATTAGATTTATAAAAGATTTAATTTTCAAGGTTAAAATAATCAAGGAATAACTGGTGAGCAATCACACAATTTTCTATTTACTAATAAACAACCATGAAAAATAAATTAAAAATGATTATTTCAATTTAAAAGTGTAAAATAAAAAAGATAGTTTTTTGAAATTATAATTCATTTCGCTAAATTTAAAATATATTTTTAGCTTTTTAGTTGATTATGAAAAGAAACAACAACCATTTTTTAATTTATATTTTGTTAATTAGACAATTATTAAATCTTAATTAAATTAAAGGGCAATTTTAAATTTTTAGGTTCTAGACCTAGCAAATATATTTTATGTAACCAAAGTTTTGATTAAATTATTACTTTACTCTTCTTATTTTACTTTATTTCCTTAACTTAGCTTTTCCTCTGCTATAAATTATCACCATTTATCATTATTAAAATATAAATTATAAAAACAAATAAATCTTCTAAACATAGCTAAAAATAAATAAATGAGAACTTAACTTATCATATTCACTGCCATCTCCTTGCTCCTTGTTGGTTCAACTGTTTACGTCTACTAAAGAGAACAAGCTAAATAAGCTGAAAATGAGCTTGAAAACTATGCTGTTTCATGCGGTAAGTGTGGATGGAATGCTGTTAAGGTCTTTACTGCTTGCCCAGCAGCAGTTGCTGAAGATGGTTTGAATCCTTGGGTAGACTACTCCTGTGTTTCCAACTTTATGAACGGAGGTCCAAACTGCAAGAGCTGTATCTGCGAATTGTGTGATGCTTTCGGAAAAAGAGTTAAAGGTTGCTGAGGCTGGCTTATAACAAAATTAAAATTTTATAACAAAAATATAAATAAAAAATCTAATAAAAATTTATTTTTAAGCATCTATTTGTTTTTTATATAAAAATTAATAAAATCTATAAGTTTTTTTAATCATTTAATTATTTTTCATAGAATTATTATTAAAAAATGAATCATAAATAATTAAATTAATTTAAGAAATTTTATTCATTTCCAAAAAAAAGTTTTTAGTTTTGAAAAAAATAAATTTCTTTTCACTTAATTTCTAGTTTTATGATGAAACAAAGCCATGATTTTAAATTTTTTACAATGTTGTGTGCTTCATAATATAATATTGTTGCTTTTATTAAATAATAAATTGAATAACTTAATAAATCAGTAAAAATTTATAAAAATCAAATAATAACTCAAAATTCTCATTATTTTTATTAAGAAGAATCAAAGTATAGAATTAAATAATTTAAAAATTTTAATTGTAATCACGTTAGTAAATAAACAAATCTATCAGTTAAAATTTTATAACTTAGTTAATCTATTTAAACAATCTAAAGTATTAATTTTAATATTTTAAATTTGAATGCAAACTAGAACTTTAACAACCATGCTAGACAGCTAAATATAAATATTTATTTGAAAAAATAATAAATTAAAAAATGCAAAATTTTATTGTCAAATTGTAATTTTCAATCTTTTTTAATTAAAACTTTTGTGGGAAAATTAAATATTAATAAATAACATATAAAATTAGTATTAATAAAAGTAAAAAATGGGATGTGTGCAATCGAAAAAAAAATCTTAACTTAAATAAATGAAGGTGAGATATTTAGAAGAGGTAATTTACTAAAATTATTGAAGTTATTTTATAATTTTATTTTTTTTAATAAAAAGTAAATTACGCCAGAATGTTTATCAAAAAATAGCCTTAACATTGATTTAGAGTATATTAATATTAACTAAAAATTTCATAGAAATCACTTTATCTTTTCAATTAATTTTAAAAAAAACCATTTAGACAATTTTATAGCTTATAAATTCATATATTTTTATTATCACCTCCAAATTTTTTAATTACTTTGCTGATGATAATTTTAAATTATTTAAAATAGCGGCCATAATGTTAACATTTAAGAAATTTAAAGAATAGCTTCTGCATTATAAAAATGCTTAAATTTGAAAATGCTTAGACTTAACTTAGAGTAATGTTACTTTATTACTTTTTTTGAATTGATTTATTTAATTATATTTTTATAATTATTTAAAATTGTTTGTAGCACAAAAGTATTTTTAATAATAAACATACTTTAAGTTTTACTAAACAAATAAATAATTTTATTTTATTTATTAGTAATAATTTGATAAGAGAAGAAGGAGCCTTTTTTTTAGGTTAAGGTTTATCTAGTTGCACAAATCTTCAAATGTTGATGATAGGTTTGAGGTAATATTTTTTATGTTAAAATGTAATTTAATTATTTATTGGAAATAAAATTATTTTTTAAATGCTAAAAGATTCAATAAAATAGGTCCATAGGGGATATTAAATTTAGGACTCACTTAAACAGTTTGTTAAAATCTGAATAAATTAGTGCTGGATTTAATGTAAATAAAAATATTAATTTATCTTTAATTTGTAAATTTAGAAATAAAAAATCTTTGTAATTAAATTAAGTTATTTTTAAATCCATATTATTTGACTAGCTTAAAAATTAAATTATTATAAATAAAAGAGATAACAATCTTGGAGATTAAGGATTATAAAATATATGCCCTATTTTAGAAAGCTGTAGTAACTTGAAGGTCCTAAAACTATAATTAGGGTAAAATAATTTAACTTTTTTGATTAAATAAACTAATTTTCGATTAAATTTTATAGGACATTTAAGATTTTTTAAGTATTTAAAATAGATATTTTAATTATTAAAAATATTTATTTTATGTTCTTAAATTAATATTTTTATTGTAAAAAATTATAAAAGTTAAAATTAAATCAAGAATAAAGGAATAATTGAATTAGCATCTTGTTTAACTAAGTGCACTTAGCTCAATGAATTACATCTTTTATTTCCGTAAAACTAATTTTATTTTTTAAGAAGCTTCTTTTTTAGTCTTAAAAAAAGAATAATTTTAAAAAATAAATATATCTTTAATATTGAAAAAAGTTTGTTATATTTATTATTATTCTTCTTCATCACTTTTTTAAGGTTTAATACATGGTTTTATAACTTTCTTTATCAAAGTGATAACTAGATTAACATTGGAAGCGAAGAATTACCACACTTATGTAATTCAATCTCATAGTGGAAATAGATATAAAATTTAACACTAGGAATTAGGTAGGGAATTTATTAATTATTATTTTATTTACATTTAAAAAAAGTTCTTTTTGATTGACTTTTGATATTATGATTTCAATTTTAAAACTGATATTCTGTAATTTATTTTTTGCTAAATTAATAGTTAATTCTAAAATGTTTGCTTTTCAGATTTAGGTTCTACTTTAGCATGCTGTATTTAGCTTTAAGATTTGAATATTATATTAGGGTAAAGTTCATTTTTTTATATTTAACGTGAAGACTCTAATTATTTTAAATATGATTGAAACTTTAATGCTCCAACAAATTATTGTTATATAATTTTTTTTTTTTTTATATTCCACCCTTTCTAATTTGTTCAATTAAAGTGATATTACGGTAATAAGATATATATAAATTAATATATTTAATATTTTAAAAGAAAAATAAATGTACTCCCTCAAGACATACATGCCTTTTTATCTCAATTATAAAAAAGTAATAGCATCTCAAAATTTATCTTTGACCTAGAGTAAACAAAATAACTAATTTTTAATATAACATTTTGTTTTCTTTTACTTGCTTTTATACTTAAGAAAATAATTTAAAGCAATAGTCAGTCAGATAGATTACATGAATTAGACTTACACTCTCTTTTTGATGGCTTTAAAAAATTAACATTTCTAACTCTTTTCTTAAGGTAAAATCTTACAAATTTAATTCTTATCAAAATTTGTAGAGAAATCAAAACAATTTTATCTCTGTATATTATGTTTATATAATATATCAATATAAATAGTTAAATTATTAACAAATCAATTATTATAAATATTTATTTGACAAATTTTTAAATAAATAAACATTTATTTTCAAAATTTTTAAAAAAATTTACTTATTTTATAAAATTAATTATATTTCTTTTATTTATGATAATTTTTTGAAAGAAATTAATAATAAATCTAAAAAAATTTACTAATTAACAAAGTTTATTTAATAATAAAAGCCAAAATAAACTTGGAGCAGAAGGTATTTCAAAAATTGTCTCTAGTTTAGCAAATTGCCAAAACTTGATTACTTTGAAAATAGACTTATCGTAACATCATATTTTCTTTCTATTTTCGATTATTAATTACTTTAGTTTATAAGTATAAATTAAATAAATATAATTTTAAATCAATAAAAATATGTCTTAGTAAGTGGAATGTAAATAGTAAAATTTAAAATAATAATTTATTATTATGAATAATAAAACAGTTTTAATTAATAATTTTATTATTGTTTTTTATTATAGTCTGATAATTTAACTACTTTTTATTATTTTGAAATTTTATTTAGATCTTGATTATTAGTAACTATTTTAATTAATTAAAAGAAGCAACTGCATTGATGATTAAGCTATTTCTAAATTAGATTTTAGTTTAATGAATTGCACTAATCTTTAATTCCTGACTCTAGATTTAGGGTTAATAAATACTTTATTTTTTAACATTATTTTTATAACTATGAAAAATAAGTATTAAAAAACGAACTTTTTAATCATACTCGAAATTTAAAAGAATAATTTTAAGTTATATTCTATCTAAAATTTAATTATTTTTAATAATATATTTTACAGCTAAAACTATATTGATGACGAGAGTGCTGACGATTTGTTTCTAAATTTATCAAAAATGACTAAACTAAAAACTTTAAAAATAAATTTATTGTAAGTTGAATTAAATTTTATTAAATTTATTTTTTACTTTAATTATAAGTTAATTTTATATTCAAAATATTATTTTTTGAAGCCATTATCATATCATATTAATATTAAAATTTTCTCAATCATAATCAAAATTAAGTTAAATTGAATTTAGATTTTGATTCACAAACTTTAGTTAAATATAATTAGAAATAAAATTGATAACTTTAATAATATTAAAAATAAGATTTTAATTTTATTAATTATTAAATAAAAAATATAAATTTATTAATCTTAAAATTAAACAGATCTTATGGATTGAAAAAAATTCAAGCTTAAAATATAATATCTGCTCTTGTGAAGTTTAGTGATCTCTAAGCATTAGTCCTATATGGTGGCCTGTAAAAATATTATATTTCATTTACAATAATGTAAATTTAAAAGATTAATTTTATTTGATTTAAATAATAATTTAAGAGGTATAACAATGAGTTAGATGAATAGATTACTAAAATTGAAGAAACTTACAAATTTAGTATTTTTTACAAATAGCTATTTTCCATCACATTTTAGGGAATATTTTTGAACTACTAGATATCCTTAAATAATTAATTAAATTATGTTCTATATGGTTTCTAGGGATAGACTAAATGAATATTCTGTTTAAAGACATTATACTGATTAAAATTTATAATTTGATATTTAGTTAAATAATTTTTTGTTACTGTAAATTTTTTTATTTTTTAGCAGAAAGTATTTTTTATTAAAAAATTTTTAAATTAATAACTATTTATTTGAAAAAATAATGAATTAAAAAATACTAAATTTTATATTTAAATTTTACGGTAAGAGGTGTTATTTGATCTTTTAATTCTTTTTTAGTTTAAATTAATCAAATTTTTGAGAGAAAATATAAAATTTATTAATTAATCAAAAAAAATAATTTAACTAAAGTATAAAATGGGTTGTGTGTAGCTGAAAAAAAAATCTTAACTTAAAAAAAGGAAGATAAAATATTTAGAAGATGTAATTTACTATCCTTTTATAAATTATTTTATATTTTTATTTTTTTTAATACAAAAGTAAATTGCTCCAGAGCTTTTATCAAAAAACAATCTCAATATTAATTTAGAGTAAGTATATAAATATTAACTAAATTTCAAATTAACTATTCTCCTTTTTAGTTAATATTAGAATTTAATTATCTAGAAAACTAGCTTATAAATTCATATGTTTTTATTTAAAGCTTCAAAATTGTTTATCATTTTTGTTAATAATTTAAAAGAAGTCAAAGCGAAGATGATTACGTTAGTATTTAAGAAATTTAGAGAATTGCTACTGCACTATAAAAATGCTCACATTTGGAAAAACTGAAACTAAACTTAGAGTAATATTAAATTATATTCATCTTTCAGCTGATTTATTTAATTATTCATTTAAATGCTTTCTTCTGAATTTTTATAATTTTTTTGTTTTTCAAATAATTTTAAAACCTAGTTTTAATAAATAAATTATTTTATTTTGTTAGTCACAATAAAATTGGAGAAGAAGGAGCCTTGTATTTAGGTTAGGGTTTATCTAGTTGCATAAATCTTGAAATTTTGATCTTAGGTTTGAGGTAAATAGAATGAATATCTTTTATATCAAAATTAAATTTACTTATTTTATCATTTTTAATTATATTTTGGAAAAAATACTATTTTTAAATTGACATAAGATGTAATCAAATCGGTGCATAAGGAATATTAAATTTAGGACTCACTTCATCAGTTTGTTAAAATCTTAATAAATTAATACTCGATTTAATGTAAATATATTAATTTACTTTTAGATATTAAAAAAATCTTTCTACTTAAATATGTGTTATTTTATATTTTTATTTACAAACTTAACAATTTAATTAATAAATAAAAGCGATAACGATCTTGGAGATTAAGGATTGTAAAATTTATGCTGTGTTTTAGAAAGTTGTAGTAATTTGGAGTTCTTATAACTATAATTAGGGTAAAATAATTTGTCTTTTTAAATTTGATTTCCTAACTTCATTAAATTTTGTTGAAAATTTTAGCATTTTTTAAGTATTAAAAGATATTTTTTAATTTTAAAGAAGTTTATTTTGTGTTATTAAATTAATATTATTTATTCTAAAAATTATAAAAGTGTAAATAAAATCAGTAATTAGGGAATAATTTTTTTTAACTTTGCATCTAGCTTAACTAAGTACACTAAGCTCAAACATTTCCTTCTTTACTTTCCGTAAAGCTAATTTGATTTATTAAATAGACAGCACTATTCTTATTTTTAAAGCTTCTTTTTTATTCTTTAAAAAATAATAATCTTTTACGAATAAACAAACGATTCATAATGAAAAAATTTTGTTACTTTTTTTAATTATTCTACCTCTTTTTCACTTTTTTTAAGTTAAATAAATGGTTTTAAAACTTTTTTTATCAAAGTGATAACTAGTCTAATATTGGAAACGAAGAAATGTTACATCTATGCTCTTCAATTAGACAACTAAAAGATATACAAAATTTAACATTAACATTTCCAAGTGGAACGTACTTATTATTATTTTTTAAATTCTATTTTTATTTTGCTTTTATTTTATGGTTTTAATGAAAAAAAATTTATTTTCTTATTTATTTTAATATATTTTATGCTAAATTAATATTTAATTCTAAAGGGGTTACTTTTCAGATATAGGCGATGCTCTATCAAGCTGTAATTAACTTTCAGTTTTAAAAATTACATTAGTGTAAAGTTGATTTTTTTATATTTAATGTGAAAACTCAAATTAATTTAAATAAAAAACCCTTTTAAGCTTGATTACTTGAGCAAATTAAAATAATTTTATTTTTTGAAAATTATACCCTTTCTAATTTACTAATTAAAGAGATTTTAGGGTATAAGATTTATATAAATTAATATATTTAAAGTAAAAAAAGAGCAAAAAATGCAGTAACTAATGATGTTTATGACTTTTTATCTCAATTATAAAAAAGTAACAGCATTTCAAAACTTTACCTAGACTTATCGTAAAAAAAACAATAAACTTTTATTAAAACTTTAGTTTGCTATATTTTATTACCTAATTCATAAAAAAATACCTAATCATTTTATCTTCATCATTACTATTAATAAATACCTTTTACTTAATTTTATGCTAAAAAATTTATTTAAACAAAAAATCTAAAGTCATAATCAGTTAGATAGATTGCATGATTTAGATTTATATTCTCTTTTTGATGGCTTCAAAAAACTAACATGTTTAGCTCTTTTGTTAAGGTAAAATTTTATTATTTACTATAAATTTAATTCTTAAAAATATTTTTGGAAATATTAAAGAATTTTATTTCTGTATATTTTATTTAAATATTATATTATTACAAATAATTAAATTAATAGCAATTCGATTATCATAAATATTTATTAGAGGAATTTTTATATTAAAAAATATTCGTTTTCTTATTTTTAAATAAATTTATCTACTTAACAATTAAAGATAGCTATTTTATTTATGTAAGAATAAATAAAAAAATCTAAAAATATTTATTTTTTAGCCTTATTCATTTAAAAATAAAAGATATAATAAACTTGGAGCAGAAGATATTTCAAAAATTGTCTCTAGTTTATCAAACTGTCCAAATTTGGTTACATTAAAAATAGAAATAGCGTAAAATAGTATTTTTGGTTTTAGATTATCAATTACTTTATTGTGTAAAATAAATGAAAGCAGATTAAATATATATTTAGATCAATAAAATTATTTTTAAGTAAATAGAAGTTGAATGGCAAAATATAAACAATAATTTATTATTTAAATTAATAACACAGTTTTAAAATTACTTAACTTTAATAATAGTCTAATATTTTAAACACTTTATTATTAATTATTGAAATTTTCTTTGGATTTTGATTAAA
>JH719953.1:131650-144273 GCA_000231845.2 Tetrahymena malaccensis 436
TGAACTTCAAAAATCTTTAGACTTTAGTTCTGTAATAATAGCTGAAAGAGTATTATATTTAATTTACAATTTCAGTTTACAAGATAATTTTCTTTGTTTTAATATAAATTTAGAGTTATAACTTAGAGTTGGCTTAATAGATTACTAAAATTGAAGAAACTTACGAATATAGTATTTTTTGATGAACTTTTTGAAGCTGATTTTAGGAAATATTTTAGATTAAATTGATAGAAATCATTTAATAATCAATTAAATTATATTACATATAGTATATGGGATAGAATGAATGGATATTCTGTTAAAAAAATTATCCTCATTAAAATTTATAAATATTTAGTATTTCATATTCTGAAAGAAAAAATATTTAGTCTAACCTTAGTTTACACTAGTGAAATTTATAAATATTTTTTTAAGTAATTTTATTGAAAAATTTTTTATTAAAAAATAGTTTTAATTTAATCTTCTTAATGATTCATTTTAATATTTATCCAAATAAAGATTATTTATTTCAAAAATTCTTCCAACTGGAAATAAGTAAAGATAATCTAAATTTATGTATTATTTTATTCTAATTATTTTGATTGAATCTTAGAATATTCAATAAAAAAAGTCGTATTTGTTTATTTTGATAATTTAGCATGAAAATGACATGTTTTTTAATAATTATTTTTAAATCTCAAATAAAATTTTTATTTGTTTAAAAGAAATGTATTTGTTACTTACTATACTTTTAGTTAAAAAGTATAAAATTTTTTATTTTTATTTTTTGTATGCTAAATTTGATTATTAATAAAGAAAAATAGCAACAGTTTAATCGCATCCTATAAAATCATCTATACTTAAAAAATAATTAACAATATTAATACGATTATTTTTATTTAATCCTAAATTATACTTACTCAAAGAATGAGTGCACATAAACTTAAATAATTCATTCAAATAATAATAATTTGATAGGTCACTCAACAATAATTTATAATTTTAAAAATACTGTAGCTAAAAAGTATCCACACATTATCTATTTATGTACTATTCTAAGGTTATAATATGTTGTATTAACAATCAGTAATAGCTATTATTTACAAGATAAAATTAAAATTATCTTCATTTCTCATATAGCATTCATCTATAAAAAGGGTTCAATTAGAAAGATTTTTTCTCCAATTTTCTAATTTCTAATATCTTTGGTATATAGTTACTTAAAATTAGCAATATCTAATGGTAATACTTCAAACGAATTTAATGAATTTTTAATTCAATATTTGTTATCTCTTTTGTATAGATTTGTTCATTTCTGAATTAATTATCTAATTAGCTATGATTTCGTTAATTCAAAAACACACATAATTTAATGATGATAAAACTTTGTATAGAAAATTATTTAACATTTTAAAGCTATAAAATCTATTTAAAATATAGATATCGGAATATTTCTTAGTCATTTTATATTTATTTCTATATTAAAATTAAATATATTTGATAAATTTGCAATCAATTTAAAAAAAAATTTTTTTTATCTTATTTATTGATATAGATTTATTAATAAATCTTATAATAAATAAAAATAAATATGAATTTTGTAAACAAATTTTTATGAAATCAGTTAAATATTTATCAAATATTACGTTGATCTAAAAAGGTGATAATACTAAGTAAGTTATTAATCTATTTTAGTAAAATAGAACTATTTTATTCGTTATAGACAATTTGAAAATTTTTAATCAATTAAAAATAGTGCTAATTATATCCTGAATATTTAATAAATTAGAAAAGAAAAAAATTGCTCAAAAATAATACAAAAATAAATAACCTGAACATGATTTAATAATATTTATATTCAATTATTTCATTTTTAGAAATTTTATGGATTTTTTTTAAATTTTGAAATCCTTAAAAGCCTAATCAAAATGAGTAGGATAAGGCTAAATATTTATTTTTAGCATATTTAGAAAAAATAATTGGATATACTATTAATTAAATAGAGTGAAATAGAAAATAGAATATTTTAAAAATAATTGAGCTTATTAAATGGAACATAAATTAATTAATTAAAAAAATCAATGTCTTGTTTGTAAAATGGTAAATAAATTTAACGATACAAAGTATTTTAAATGTAAAAATTTGGATAACGGTCAATGACATTGAGAAAATACTTGCTTGGATAATTTAAATGAATATTTAAAAATTTGATGGTGAAATTTAGTCTAACATAAAAAAACAAAGGAATTTAAAAATAGAAAAGTAAATTAACAAAAATAAATAGGATTTGTATTAAAAATTTTTTTATAACAATGATTTAAATCAGTGACATAAGAGAGCAAGCAAATAAATAAATTAGATAGATAACAAATAGAAATGATTGAGTTAGATAAATGAATTACTAATTTTGAATAATGTGATGGCTGATTACAAGTGAATTTATACATTTATTAATGAATCGATTAATTAATGTGAATTTAAAAAGAGATTTATGTAATATTTAAAAAAATGCTTGTATATTAATTAGTAAACAAAAAAAAAATCAAAAATTAATTTTGTTTGGATCATAGAAAAGAAATCAAGCTGTTCATTATACATTACAAAAAAATAATACCAAAAACATTAATATAATTAGTAATTCATCAAAAAAAAAAAATAGATAAAAAATACAAACAAGATAATAGTATAGCTATTAACTATTTAAAAAAATAAGTAATACCATTTATTGATAAACTCCATATTTTATAGGCTTATTTAGTTTTTAAGGCACTCAAACAAATCTAATTGGTTTCAAAATACTCAGGATCTGTTTATATCAAAATAGGATAGCGTTAAATACATAAATTATTATACAAGTTAGCACAAAAACTCTACTCATTATTACTTTTTAGATTGTAGGATAATTAAAAAATAAATTTGAAATGTAAAGTTCTCAATCACAAATTAATGACTTTGAAGTCCTGAAGCGTCTTGGTGAAGGATCTTTTGGGTCTGTCTACTAGGTTAAGAGAAAAAGCGATGAAAAAATATATGCCATGAAAAAGGTTAAAATGATGTCTCTTTCAACAAAGGAAAAGGAGAATGCCTTGAATGAAGTACGTATTCTAGCTTCTATCAAAAGCGATAATATTGTTAGCTACAAAGAAGCTTTTTATGATGAAAAGTCTTCAACATTATGCATTATTATGGAGTTTGCAACAAAGGGTGATGTGCTATAACAAATTAGTGAAAAGAAGAAGAAGCATTCATATTTTGAAGAGAATCTTATTTGGAAATATGCAGCAGATATGCTTTTGGGTCTCAAATCTCTTCATGACATGAAAATTCTACACAGAGACTTGAAAGGAGCAAATGTTTTTATCGCAGAAGATGGATCATTAAAGCTCGGAGATTTGAATGTCTCAAAAGTACAAAAGAGGGATTTTGCCTACACTTAAACAGGAACTCCATATTATACCTCTCCTGAAGTTTGGCAAAATCGTCCATATGACTCTAAATGTGATGTCTGGTCTCTAGGATGTGTTTTATATGAAATAGTTACTCTTGAGCCACCTTTCAAAGGTACTTCTATGGAAGATCTCTATAAAAGAGTCTTGAGAGGTAACTTTTCTCCAATTAACTTGCAGAGATACAGCTCTGACCTCTAAAAGTTTATCGAATCATGCTTAAAAGTTGAGCCTAAAATGAGATCTTCAGTTGAGGCTTTATTAAATCACAAATGCATTATTCCTCATCTTAAACCAGAACAAGTAGCTTAGCTTGAAAAGAAGAAAAAGGAAAAAATAGATTTATTGTAGACTATCAAGCTTCCTTATGGAAATAACTTAAAAGAAATCAACAAGCGCTTACCAAAATCAAATTATGACATATTAGATGAAAAAATAGAAGAATATGAACAAGAAATAAAAACTGATTAAATCCGCCTTAAGAAAAAAAATGAAGACCGTCCCTACTCAGCAGTAGATCCTTAAAGTAATTTAATAAAAAATAATTTAGCATAAAAGCCCAGCGAAAATGTAATCTAAAGACCTAGAGATAATTCAGCTCATAATAATAACTACAATAATAATTATTACAACTATTCACCTTAACCAAATAATAGATTATAATCAGCTCAACCCTAAGTAAAAAGAGTTTTAAGCAATAACGATTTAGGAGTTATTAATAATCCAGGAAAGTATTATATGCCTCCAATTAGCAATAATTAACAAAAGTAGAATTATCACTATTATAACTAAGAGAAGCCTTATTAACCTAAAATCGCAGTCCACTAGCAAAAAGACTCAGTTTACAATAATGGCGGAATTCAAAGATATAACTCAAAAGAAGTCCTTTACAAAAACGCTGAATAAATTGTAGGAAAAGTTAGAAAATCTACAGATGATTTATTAGAAAACAATAGAAATTATGTTAACTAAAGACCACCTTCAAACTATTATTCTAACGACAATAAAGGTATTCCAAAACCAAAACTCCAACCCTTAAACAACATACCTAGAATTCCTGGCTCACCTTAAACCAATAACAACGCTAATTTACCACCAAAACCATTCAGAAATTATTGAATAAAAAAATTCTTCCTAAAATTTAATTAAATATATTTTCTATTTCTATTTTGTGAAATTAATTTATAAATTCGCTCTTTATTACAATCAATATATTTGTATTCCTTTATGTATGTATCTATAGTTCCTCTCTACTTATTTTTCAAAATAATATAATAATAAGCATTTCTCAAAAAAATTTTCCTTTTATTAATTCAATTACATTCTAATCTCATTTTCTTTAACCATAAATAATAAAAAAAATACCAAAGTAATAAATCAATATCATTCATTTTTATTAAACAGTCTTTTTAAATTTTTTAAGTAATCTTTTTTGTTTATTATCAATTTTATTAATGTGTGATAGTTAAATGCAATTTGATCAAAATACAACATTTTATTTAATTTGGAATACAAAAATTTAAGGTAAAAATGCTAGAAATATTTAATTGTTAAAACTTAATATTTATTTTAATAGAATATAATAAACAGTATTTTAGAAATTTTTGGTATTCTTTTTTAAGTATTCATCATTTTAGTAACACCAATTATTATTATGTGTTTAGTTAAAGAAAAGTTGATTAAAATACTAGTTTTTATATTTAGAAAAAAATAAATAGAAGTGAAAATGCTAGAAATATTTATTTCATTTGTTAAATTTTATTTATTTTAAAAGGTTTTTATTAAACAGTCTTTAGAAATTTATTATTTATTTTTTTTAACAAATATAAATTATATTAATATCTATAATTAAGTGATTAGTTTAAGATAATATTATTTAGTTTAGAAGACAAGAATTTGAAGTAGAAAGGCAAGACATATTTACTTAATTTGTAAAACTTAATATTTATTTTAATAGATTTGATTGAAATTTTACATATTTAATTTAATTCTAATTATTTATTCAAAGTTTTTTTATATTTTTAATTTTTTTAATTTACATTTTTTATTTAATTACATTTATTTAACTCAGTTTTTTGCAAGCTTTTAAAAGTTAAAAGCAAAAAGATCAGCTTAGTCCTATTTTAATTTGTTGTTTCCAGTAGAAAATTTAAAATTATTGAGTGAGCAAATATTTTAATTGTTTTACTATGATGGATTATGATTCGTTTAACCTAATGAAATTTTAGGCTTATTATTATTGTTATTAGTATTATTATTGGAATTATTTAATTTAAATTCTGAAAAGAAATTATCTTATTCTTGAGGAGACTTGTAAAGATAATTTTCTTTTAAACTACTTTGTTTTTCAACACTTGATATATTTTGTTTTTTTATTTATTCTTAAAAGTTTGATTTTGCTGCTATTTGCAATATGTCATCATCATCTTCGTCATCGTCATCGTCATCTTCTTCGATTTATATTTATTCTTAGTTTTACCTTTCATTATATTGTTTATGTTGACTGTTATAATCCTCACTATATGCATTGGCTAGTTAGTTTTATTCTTCATTTTCTTCTTAAATGACTGCACTTCTACTTTATTAATTTCTTTCAGAGGGTAATTAAAACTAAAGTTCTGAATCATCTTCACTAGACTATTTATTTAATTCTTACATATTATCTGATGAGTCATTTTGGTTACACTACGTTTTATTCTTATTTGCAAGATCAATTAAATCTAGTAAATCGCCTTCAGACATTTAAGATAGAGATTCTTCATCATCAAAGATTAAATTTTTATTTTAATCAAAAAATTCCTACTCTTTTGGTAAATCTGATTCTGTGATATCATCTATTAATTCCTTGTCAAATAAAAATTGACTATCAACCTTAGATTTAGAACTTTAAGAAACTACTTAATTAACCATGATTCTGTCAACCATTTTATTTGGATTGCATAAATCATTGTATTTAGACTTAACTACTTCTAAGAAAACTTATGTGTATGCACGAAATTTTTTTATTTTTTCACTCAAATAACCTTACGACATCATTTCTTT
Organism: Tetrahymena malaccensis 436; assembly: GCA_000231845.2. NCBI lineage: Eukaryota > Ciliophora > Oligohymenophorea > Hymenostomatida > Tetrahymenidae > Tetrahymena > Tetrahymena malaccensis. Next base: position 138,118 of record JH719953.1, read on the forward strand.
CACTACATTTTCCGCAGTTGATTAATCATAATTTTTCATCAGGCTATAAATTGAGCTATTTTCAATTATTTTAAGTAAGTTTTAGCCTGCCTTTTTTTATATTTTTTTACCTCTTAAAACATCTACTAACTACTTTTAAGTTAGTTATATGTTTTTATTGTACATGCTTAAATACTCTTGTAGTATATTTTTGCAGTCTTAAGTAAAATCTTTTTGTACAATATTGCTTTTAGAACTTTAATTCCTGCAGTTATCACACATTTTATTGCAAAATTTAGGTTCAAATTTTTCACCTAAGTGAGCTAATTGCATAACTCTTCTACAGCTAATTGTATCTTCACAATATCTTCAAATAAAAAATACCATTAGAGAAAAATAAAATTTAATTTTGGTGTTTAATTTAAAATTTTCTGTTAAAAAAAATAACTATTTATGATAATTTATGTAGTTAAATACAAACTAAACTTTCATATTTTTCAAATTTATTTATTAGATAAATTTATTTTTTATTTTATTAAAAAATTTTAATTTTTTTAAAAAAAGAGGTTTTACCTTATCATTTTGCTTAAGTGAGCCATACATTCTTCTTTTTTTTGTTTATTGCTGCCTTCATTATTTGTAATTAAAAAGACAAGAGAGTTTTTATCTTTTGGAGAGTAGTAAATTCTACAGTGAGATATTTTACCATCTCTTCCTGCCCTACCTGCTTCTTGATAATAATTTTCGATTGATTTAGAAAAGGTGTAATGGATAACAAATCTGACATCATGCTTATCGATACCCATACCAAAAGCTATTTTAATTTAAAAAATGTTCAATTAAATAATTAAATAATTCTAATTTTATTACCTATTGTAGCACATATCACTTAAATATCATTTGACATCCAGAGCTATTGAACTTATTCTTTTTCTTTATCATTCATAGAACCGTGATAATATGCTGCATTAATTTTATATTAAATATTTAGCTTGCTAGCTAACTCTTCAGAGTCTTTTTTTGTGCAGCAATATATGATTCCACTTTGTTTACTAAACTTTTCTGTAAAATAGTAAAAAATATTTAGCTAATACTAAGAACAAAATAATTATAATTTGTTTACCTTTGATGAAATTAACCATATGTTCTATTGTTACTTTTTAAGGTATTCTCACTACATCGTAGTAAAGATTTGTACGATTAAAAGAAGATTAAAAATACATTGTGCTTTTCATATTAAGAAGTTAGATAATATCTATTTTGCACTTTTCAGTAGCTGTAGCAGTAAGAGCAAGGGTAGGTATATTTGGATATTTTATTTTTAATTGTCCTAAAGAAAGGTAATCCTTTCTAAATTCATGTCCCCATTAAGATACACAGTGAGCTTCGTCAATAACGAACCTTCTTAATTTATTTTTTTCATAAATTTAGCTCAAAAATAAGTTAAAATCATCATCTGATGAGATCTTTTCTGGGGTGATTAATACAATTTTAGAAGAATTCTTATCTGAATAAAGAATTTAGTCTAATTCTCTTTAATAGTTCTTTCTCCCTCCTTGAACTCTGATAACTGGAATCTTCAACCTAAGCATGTGATTGTATTGATCAGAAATAAGGGAAATAAGAGGCATAATAACAATATAAACTCCATCTTATACAAGTCCAGGTATTTAAAATGTAAGAGACTTACCACCTCCAGTGGGCATCATTGCAAATACATCTTTATTTTCCAAGACGCAATTGATAATTGCTCTTTAATTATTTCTAAAATTTTTATACCCATAAACGTTAGTTAGTATATCATTGACCTTCTGATCCCATGGATGCGGTTTAATAGCCTATTTTTTTATCAAAAATTAAATTATTTTAGTCTATTTATTTCCTTATTTTTCATCATTTAGAAAAAGCAAAATTTGAAATATTTATTTAATCTAAGATATTTTCTTATTATCTAATTTAGTTAGAAAAATATGGATGTTTCTATTAAAATCAATTAAATTATTTTACATATTCATTAATATCTGCTACGGTGTAGTATTAATTACTTTTAGAAACATGTTTTCCTTTGCCTTTTGATTCAAGGGGTACAAATGGTCTTTCTGGCTAATTCAAATAATCTAGGGTAGAATAATCAAAATCATTTAAGTCTGATTTCTTTTCTGCAGTAGAAGATGCTGTGAGAGCACTACCAGCTAAATTGGATAAATTATTGGACCAATTATTTTTATTCACTATAGTTGGAGGAGTAAAATTAGAACGAACACTTGATATTTGATTAGCAGCCTAACCTCCTGCCCCTATTTTTTCATTTTTTGGAGGTAAATTTGACAACCCATTTTTAACTTCTAATTTGTTATTTTTGGCATTCAGAGAAGTGCTAAAAGAAGTAGACTCGAAATTTTAAGTATTTGAATTGGAATCTATCACTTTGTATTTCTCAAGCAATTCACTAATTTTAGAATTTTAATTTTTTGGCTTCTTTTCTTTAACTCCACTAAAGGTCAACATGAAGTTATCAACGTCGTTTGAGTTGTTTGCTTATCTTCTTTTTTCTGCTAAAGAAACTTCTGCTTAAATTGCACCATTGCTATTTTAATTTGCAAATTTTACTATTTACTATTATTAATCTTAATTTTAATTTTTTTTAAGCTTGATTGCATCGAAACCAGTAGGCTTTAGAGTAGTACTTCCTAGTCTACTAAACTATTTTAATAATTTTATATTTTTTTACAAAAATTTTACATTTTAGAAAATATTTTACATTTAGGTTTTCATTACTATTCTATGAATTATTATTAGAATTCGAACCATATATCCCGCCTAATGTCTACATATGATTTGAGTTATTAAAATCAGATGGTCCTGATATCTTGTTTCCCAACCCTTTTTACAAACCGCTCAAGCTGCTAAGTTATTTTTTATTTAAATTATTGCTTATTGGTTTTTGTAATTCTTTTTTCATGATATCATTTTATTCTTCATTATTGAATCGATGTTCAAGATTAGTTTAATATTCTATAAGTTCATCTAATAAAGCATCATCTACTTCTCCATCATTGAAATCAGCTTCTCTATCAAATGATTAATTCTAATCTTCTAAGCTTTCTGTGGCACTGTTTGATACAGCGTCTGCAAAATCTTCTATCTACTTGGCTTACTTTTTACAATCTACGAATTACTACAAAATTTCATCCATTTGAATAGGAATCTCTATCTTGAATTTTACCTTATTATGTCAAATTTTGCTGAATAATTATGAAAATAATTAGTCAACTTATTTAAAACTAATCAAAATATCAAATATCAGCTTGAGATAATGTTAATTATAAATTGATATCAATATATGTTATTAACAAATTAATTATTAGACTGATTTTTTCTGTATTACTTTTTATCTTTTACTAAACAAAACTAAATGAAAAATATTTCAATCTTTCATCCTTTTAATCAATTATTCATCAAACAAAAACAAGCATGCAATCAGCAAGCAAAAAAAAAACAAACAAAGAATTGTCTTTCTATTAAACATTCTATTTGGATTAAATCCTATAAATTCTAATAATCTTTTTCAATTTCATAATATCAAGCGCCAAATTCAAACTTAATATTTCATTCATTTTTTAATAATTCTGAACATAAAATGCTTTTTCTAATGTTTAGCATTTAACGAATCTAATAAATAATCTTGATATTAATATTTTTATTTGTAGAAAAATTAAGCATTTTTACATAACAACAATAATACTTTTAATTTAATCATTTCTAATTCAATTTATTTTAAAATTAATTTAGAAAATAAATCAATCATTTTAAATTTGAAAATTATTCTTACAAAAATATAAATTGTTTCAAAAAATAAATTTAGATTTTAAAGTTGAAAAAATATAAAAAGATTTTGATAAAGTCATATTTTAAAGAATTTCAGTAGTATAAAAATGTCAATATTAATAAGAATCTAATTTTTATCAATTATAAAATAGCTCTCTCTTTAAAAAATATTTAATATAAATTTAAATTTATAAAGGAAAAACCATTTTTTTATTTATATAGGTTTATTAGATTTGAATGTTTTTTATAAATTTGTTCTGTTATTATGATTTATTCTATAAAAAATATAGATAGTATATTAGATATTTCATATCAAATTAACAAAATCTTTTTAATTATATAGCTAATTAAGTATTTAATATTAATTATTTTAATCATTAAATAATACAGAAAAAAGAAAAACTCAAAAAGCATATTCATAACCTAACTATGAGCTATTTCTAAAATGCTTTAAATATCATGCTTGATATTTTAGATAGTATTAATATGAAATTGGAAGAATCAATATTTCTTTTTTATAGAATCCTTCAAAGATATGAGCTTTAAGCAGACTGAATATTAGCAAAAATTATTAAATCAGGATTAATATTTTTTTTTGAACCAGAAAAATAATCAAAAAAATATCTTTTTTATATAAAATATTCTATAATAATGATTGAAATATAAATAATTACTTTGTTATCTATTAATTTTTATTTAAAGTATTCTTTATAATTAATTAAACTAATTAAAAAAAGTAATAACTTATTATTATTTTTTGACATAATTAAATTAGAATAATTTATTTCCTTTTATCATGAAAACTGCTTTTAAGTATTTAATTAATTAATTAATTAATTAATTAGAATATCTTCATTTTTATATTTTTTTAATAGACTACTTATTTAGAAAATTATTGATATTTAATTTATTTAAAAATATATTGTCTAAAATTTAATTTTAATTTTACATTATTAGCTTATTTTAACTCATATTAATATAATAAAAAATATAATTATTTTTAATTATTATAACAAATATATCTAAATTTAGTTTAATTTTATTAAAATTGTTAGCTTCCATAATAAACAAAGATACAAAGAATTATTGTTATATATTTAGAATATTAAAAGAATTAAAGTATTTTAGCTTTATAAATTAATCTAAGTTATGAATAAATTTGTTTACTTTTATTTTATAAGCCTTCACAAAATTTATTTATTTGTTTATTAGTAAAATCTTTATGATCTTAAAAATTATTTATATTTAATTCCTTTCTTGCTAAATATAAGCTAAAACTGATAAATATTAACATAAACTATCCAATTAAGAAAGTATAATTCTTCATAATACTTTTAATTAAGTTGTTGATTAAATTTTTTATAATTTATATAAATATTAATTGACAACATAATATTTAATTTTTAAAAGTTATATAAATATCAATATACTATTTTATCAACCAAACACTAAATTTTTATTAAAAAATTTTCCTTAATATAAGAAATTTAAGAAAGATAATCTTTTTCCAAGGTGTAAAAGATTGTCTAATTTATTAAAAAACTTTCTAAACATTTTATGTATAAATCTTATTTATCATTAATTTTCTAAATTTACATATTTGATCTCAGTTTTATTTTTTCTCACTATCCAAATTATTTCTTATAAAAAAATAAATAATTAACTATTTTTATAATTTATTAAATTAAGATAAATTATTTCCAATCAAATATCAAAAAAAATAAATGATATAATAGAATAAAAATTTTAAAAAGCTTGAAGATATAAGCTATTTATTTTTTAATTAATTAGTATTTTAATTTAATTTTTTCCATTAAAATAGTTTTTAAAATCCTCTCTTTAAACTCATACTGATCTCCATATTGATCTCAAGTAAATTAAATTTATAAAAATTAATTTAATTTTTTTATCATTATTATCAAGTTAATTTTTTTTTCAAGAAATATTCTCATATATAATATGATTTATTTATTCAAATTAATATTTATGCTTAATACCTTATTTTTCATTTTCAATATTTGCTTAAATTATCTCCTAATTTATTCTTAATTCATATTTTTTATTCGTTTTTCTTCTAATTAATTAATACTTTCTACAGTTACAATAAAATTGGTGACGCTGGTACATCATGCTTATGTTAAGCATTTGCAAATTGCACTAATCTCTCAAATTTGAGACTTGATTTAATGTAAAAACAGCTTATTTGTTTTGGATTATGATATCTGTTAATATCAAAATTAATTCAACAAAAAAAATCTTTTTACTTGATTTATTTACTTTTGACTCTGATAATTTTTTTTAATTTAAGTCATTTTTTGTTTTCAACTTTTGCTTAAATTATTTACTAGC
>JH719953.1:145734-252109 GCA_000231845.2 Tetrahymena malaccensis 436
CTTGATTTAAAGTAAAAAACATATTATTTGTTTTGGATTGTGATATTTTTTAATATCGAAATGAATTAAAGCAAAAACAATCTTTTTACTTGATTAATTTACTTTTTGATTCTCTTTATGTTTTTTAATTTAAGACATTTTTCGTTTTCAACCTTTGTTTAAATTATTTATTAGTTTATTCTTAATTCATATTTTTTTCTCATTTTCCCTTCTAACTAACCAATACTTTTTTCAATATTTAAATAGTGGAAATTTTATTGGTGATGTAGGTGCATCACGCTTATGCTCTGGATTAGCAAACTGCACTAATCTCTCAAATTTGTCTCTTGATTTAAAGTAAAAACAGCTTATTTGTTTTGGATTGTGATAATTTCAAAATGAATTAAAAAATAAATCTTTTAACTTAATTTATTTACAATTTGATTCTTATTATATTTTTTTAATTTAAGCCATTTTTCTTTTCAAATTTTGCTTAAATTATTTACTAGCTTATTTTTAATTCATATTTTATATTTATTTTCCCTTCAAACTTACAATTACTTTCTTCAATATTTAAAAAGTGGAAATTAAATATATGATGCAGGTGCTTCAGGCTTAGGTTCAGCATTTGCAAAATGCACTAACCTCTCAAATTTGATGCTTTGTTTAAGGTAAAAACAGTTTATTTGTTTTTGATTGTGACATTTTTAATATCAGATAGAATTAAAAAAATAATCTTTTTACTTGATTTATTTACTTTTTGATTCTGATTATGTTTTTTTAATTTAAGTCATTTTTCATTTTCAACCTTTGCTTAAATTATTTACTGTTTTATTCTTAATTCATATTTTTTATCCATTTTCCCTTTTAATTAACTAATATTTTATTCAATATTTGAAAAGATAGAATAAAATTGGTTCAAATGGAACCTCAGGCTTAGGTTCTAAATTGGCAAACTGCACTAATCTCTCAAATTTGAGACTTGATTTAACGTAAAAACAGCTTATTTGTTTTGGATTGTGATATTTTTTAATATCAAAATGAATTAAAACAAAAACCATCTTTTTACCTTATTTATTAAATTTTTGATTCTGATTTTGTTTTTTTAAATTAAATAATTTTTTGTTTTCAACCTTTGCTAAAATTATTTACCAGATTATTCTTAAATCATATTTTTTATTCATTTTTTCTTCAAACTAACTAATATTTTCTCCAATATTTAAAAAGATCGAATAAAATTGGTGCAAAAGGTGCCTCAGACTTAGGTTCTGGATTAGCAAAAACCACTAATCTCTCAAATTTGGAACTTTATTTAAGGTAAAAACAGCTTATTTGTTTTGGATTGTGATATTTTTTAATATCAAAATGAATTAAAACAAAAAAATATTTTTACTTGATTTAATTTTTCGTTTTTATATATGCATTAATTATTTACTAGCTTATTCTTAATTTATATTTTTTATTCAATTTTTCCTTCAAACCAACTAATATTTTCTTTAATATTTTAAAAGTGGAAACTAAATTGGTGATGCAGGTGCTTCAGGCTTAGGTTCAGCATTTGCAAACTGCACTAATCTCTCTAATTTGATTATTTATTTAAAGTAAAAACAGTTTATTTGTTTTGGATTGTGATATTTTTTAATATCAAAATGAATCAAAACAAAAACAATCTTTTTATTAGATTTATTTACTTTCTTTCTGATTCTGATTAAGTTTTTTTAATTTAAGTAATTATTCGTTTTTAATCTTTGCTTAAATTATTTACTAATTTATTCTTAATTCTAATATTTTCCTTGATATTTAAAAAGTTACTGTGGAATTGGTGATGCAGGTGCCTCAAGCTTAGGTTCAGCATTTGCAAACTGCACTAATCTCTCAAATTTGACACTTGATTTAACGTAAAAATAGCTTACTTGTTTTGGATTGTGATATTTTTTAATATCAAAATTGATTAAAACAAAAAAAATCCTTTTACTTGATTTATTTACTTTTTGATTCTGATTATTTATGTTTTTTAATTTTTAAGTAATTTTTGTTTTCAACCTTTGCTTAAATTATTTACTCTATTATTTCTTTATTCTTAATTCATATTTTTTATTCATTTCTCCTTCTAAATAATTAATATTTCCCTCAATATTTAAAAAGTTTGAATTAAATTAGAGCAAATGGTGCCTCAGCCTTAGATTCATCATTAGCAAACTGCACTAATCTGTCAAAATTGAAACTTTTTTTAGGGTAAAAACAGCTTATTTGTTTTGGATTGTGATATTTATTTATATCAAAATGAATTAAAAGAAAAACAATTTATTTACTTTTTGATTCTGATTATGTTTTTTAATTTAAGTAATTATTTGTTTTCAACCTTTGCTTAAATTATTTACTAGTTTAAAAAATAAACAAACACTATTTTATTAATCAAAAATTTAATTAAAATATTTTTTATAATTTTTACGTTATTGGTTTAATAATTAAAATATTTATTCTAATTCTTATTTAATTATCTCTAATATCAATTTATAGTGGCAATGAAATTATTATATCACACAAAATAAAAATATTGAGCAATTACCTTAAAGCTAAAAGATTAGTTGTTAAAGATATAAATTTATGATAAACAAAAAAATGAAGCACAGAAGAAGTATCTTTTATAAGCTATAAACTTTCAGCAATATTTTAATGTGAAATACATATATAAATTATACTAAAAGAAATTATATATATTGTGAATTAAAAAAAAATATATTTTATTTGTGAAAGAACAAAAATTTTTGGATAATTTCAGAAAATTAATTTTTTTTAATATTTTTTCTTTCATCTTATTTTGTATTACTTTTTGATTAATGTAAATTACCTCTATTTAATGAATAGTTTTAAATTTACAAAGTTATTAATTTAAAAATTTCAAAAAAATTATTTTGTAGACTTTAAACACATATTAATGGCTAAAATATACTTTAACTTAAAATTTTATTGATGTTATATAAAATAAGACATATAGAAGATGCAAAATAAGTGAGAATTAATTTGTAGATTCAACTTAATTTTTAATTTTTTAGAAATGAGAGGAAATAGTTATTTTCCATAATCAAAGAACTATGCAATAAGGACAGTGACTATTTTGTGAAGATGAATTCTCTGTAAATTGTAAAGATAAATATGTTCCAAAGCACAAGATAAATTATTGTAATTAAAACAATAGCTATCAACAAAAGTATTAATTGAACTTGTTTGATTTATTAAAATTAGTTTTTATTTTCAGTTTAAGATTAATATTAGATTGTTTTATAAACTGCATTTATCCAGTAAAGAAGTTTATCAAAATCGTTTAATGTCTTATCTGCAGATTCCCACTTGCTGAAATTTTCAATAAATAAAGTTCTATCAGAGTTAGATGCAATTAATGTCTTTTAGATACTATCTTGCTGGGTAAATAGCTCGATATTAGCCACAAGGATTCCTGACTAAAGAATACCATTCCATACTTGATCACATCCCTCTATTTAAGTTATGTTCGAATCTATGCTTTGAATTGGCAATGAATTACTGCTCATCAAGCTACATATATTTCCAGAGAGTGGACTAATAAATATACTATTGTATTGTGATATTTAAGAGCCACTACTTTAATCAAAATCTGCTTTTATTTGTTAAAGACCTTGTAATTTTAAAGTTTCTTCTAAGATAGTTTATTCAAAATCGAAAATAATATCTTTTATCTACATTGAATTACCAATAGTTTGATGTATTTAAGAATATAGAATGGTTTATTTTATGAGATTTAAATTTTTGATTTTGACTACACTTACATATTCATTAATCAACTTGCTATAGCTTGACAAGAAATTATTTGTATAGAAGTAATTTACACAAGGATAAACTGAAACTACCAGCAAAATAATGAATCCACTAACTATGAGATACGTTTTACATTTTCTTAAATTGCTTGTAGTACTGCTTGCTCTCTTTTTCCACTAAATATTCTGTTTAAAGATTTTGTTATAAAAATTAAATAGAAATAAAAATATTTATTTACTTCAATTGATTTAAAGTTATTCTTTGTAGAATAGTAAGAAGATTTTTCAGTATTTTACTTTTATGTTATAAAAGATAAAAATTAATCGATTTATTGAATAACATTTTCTAATTTTTCTCTAGTTAAGTTTGAAAACAACTTCAAGATTATCTCTCTCTACTATTGAATAGCTATATAGAGGGGGATTACAAATATTAAGCTGAGTACAGATACAAATTCAATTAGAATGAATCCAAATTTGAGAAGGTCCTAAACATAAGTCACTGAATCGTCTGCATTTAATATGCTTTCGCTTAGCACCTAGTTGTATTAATCATAGAACACCTGAATATTAGAAAGAATATCTAGTTCGTTTATTTATTAAACAATATCCTTTATCTAAAAATAGTAATAAAAGTTTTCAACATTATCAATTATAGCATATAAAAGAAAGTTGGTTTCCTGCTTTTACAGTAAATCTTAATTATAATAAAAGTATGAGGTCTCATTTTAAAATACACTTTTTATTCTTGAGCTCAGGTAATCACTTTAAACTATTGATACAATAGTTGCTTCATAGTTTTAAAAATTTTGATATTAAATGCTTTACAATTATTCTAATCGCGTTTCATTTAAATTATAAATAGAGAGTCCTAAATTATAATTATTCACAAACTGACCTATCATAGTCACATAGAGGTGGCTTTCGACGAGCAAAGAGGAATAACCTAATTATTAAAATATTTTATTTAATTTTTATTTATAAAAATAATATTTTAGTAATAAAAAAATAATAATCAATTTCAGTTAAATTGAAATTTTTTTGAAAGTTTAAAAGATAGATCTTTTTTTAATTACTAAATAAATAGATTTAAAATATCTTAAAATGTTAAATAAGCTGTTAATAGTTTATCATAATAAATATAAAGTTATTTTTGATTTAAAAAATACTTAACTTAATTTTTTCTAAAATAAAACTTAAAAGTTTTTGTTTATTTTAGATTGAGGATACCAATTTATTTTTTAAGTTTAAATAAAAAAATGATGTAATAATTTTTACTCAATTGATCTATACTGTCTATCTAGCTTGCAAAGCTTTAGTTCACAATTATGTAAGTAACAAATGTCATGGTTAAAAAAAATAGATACGAAATAATTCCAAAAATGAGAATGCTATATATCAAAGCATGTTTCGATAGATCAAAAATATAGTTGATGATCTTTCTTTTAAGAGCATTAAATTCATTTCTAAATGAAGAAGCAGAAGCTTTATCATTAATTTAACTTACAACATAATCATTTAGCATTTCAGAAATATCTACCGATATATTTAAGTTGTCTTAGCTTTAATCAAGATTCAAAAATAGTTATCGTTTTTTTTTACTTAAATTTTTATTCTCTTTGTTTAAATCTGAGTCATCACTGTTATCATTGTCATCCTCATTATCATCTATCTTTTTATCTTAACTACTTTCAGATGGTACTTCAGATTTAGGAGATAGGTTTTTTTTTTGCTACTAGATATTTTTTAAACCAGCTAATTTCTAAGAATTTCTAGTTTGGCTTAAGTTTTTTGTAAAGTTGAGATGATGTAATTCGGAAGACTTTTCCTTCATCATAGATGCAAAGCTCAATATATTTGAAGGTTAGCCTATATATTTAGAAAGAAAGAAAAATTAAGCTAATTCATAATAAAATCTTTTATTTAAACTATAGTTTCTTATTAATTTACACAATTAATTTTTTTAGTATTTTTCTAAATGCAAATTGTTAAAAAATGAAATAAATTTCATTATTTAATAACAATGAAAATTCATTTTAGAGGGATAATAAATTGTATTTGAATTATCTGAAAAAATATTGGACATTATAAATAAAAAAATAAAAAGAGGAAAAAATTTAATTTAATAAAATAATAAATAGATAGATAAATTTTCAATAAAAATTATTTACTTTTGAAAAATTTCTGCTGAACTGATTTTCTTTTGATCAATTATTTGTGGTTTTTAATCAATTATTTTTGGAAAGAATGCTGTTTGTAAAAGTCTTTTAAGTATCTTTAATTTGATTAGTTTTCTGAATGAGGGTCAAAATACTAATGTTGATTGTTAAACTTAGTATAAGTTTAGTTATTTTTATTTTAAATTAAAAAGTTTACCTCCTACTTAAATTTACTGTCTTAGGCATTTTCTTCTATTGTTTTATTTTGATTTGGCTTTTCAAGTTTTAATTCAAAGATTTCTTCCAGTTTAGATTCTTCTATGGAATCTTTATCAAATTAATTCTTCAATTTTATAGGAGATAGACTTAAAGAGTTCATATTTTGAGTTAATTATGGAACTTCTGCCATTTCACTCATCTCAGTAACTTAATTAATAGGGCTGTAATTATCTCCTAATAAATTTTACAGTATATCTGCTTCATTCTATTAGGAGTATTTTTTACCTTCATTATATAATTCTTCATCACTGTCCTCACTTGATGCACTTTCAGATAAAATTGCGTTATTTTAAACAAATTAACTTTAATAAGGATCACTTAATTTAGTTGTATTTTTACTGTTTTTTTCTTTAATTTTTTCAAGCATACTAGAAACTTTTAGTTTTGTTTTGTTATAAATTTAATATTTTTAGCTTTTAGGAAGCTTTATCTTAGTAATGTTACATATAATTTATTTTACTTCGTTAATTAATGTAAATGAATCAAATGCCTTTTCTATTTTTTAGTATTCACATATTTCCATATAATAAAATTCTTATGCATTTATAGCTACTTATTTAAGAATTTTAAATGAAAAATCAAATACCTCGTAATCATTTTCAGAAGATTCGTCTAGCAACTTAAATAGAGACACAATTTATTTATTTTTAACTAGATAGGCATCACTTTTCATTTGGTAAAATTTGTTTAGAGCTTCGCTTTTTGGTAGGATGAACGCTGTTTTGTATTATCTACCAATTTCCAAATCTAAGTACATGAGAGGAATCAATTTACGAAAATTCATCTATCTAATTTTTTCTGTTAAATTATACAATTAGAATAATTTTTTATTGAATAAAACAGTAAAGTTTAAGTTAAATTTTATAAAAAATTGAAATATTTTTAAATTTACCAAAATCTATTGCTGATCTGAGGAATATTTCTACGTAAGCTGAAGGAGTTATGTTAGAAATGCAAAAACCGAGAGATTTGAAGATTTTAGAGTTTTATTCTTAAATTTCTTACTCATTTTTTTCTTAAGAAGCGGGATTATTTTACGAAATGCTATTTTTCATTTTAGAATTATTACCATCTTGCCTCTATTATTTCATTATTTCATTGTTTTAAGCGCTAGGGTTTTAATAATTATCGTTAAAGACACAAGGTGGCTCCCCATCTAAATTTGTAAAGCTTACTAAAATCTAATCTTATGAATTGTGGTTGTTATTTCCATAAGAACTTATTTAAATTTTATCAAAATAAATAAATTCGCTGTTACAAGATTTAACTTGAAATAGTACATTTAAACCGAAATCATCTGTTCCTAATAAGGAAAGCTAAAAATATGCATTTAGAGGAACTAGACATTAATTTTTTCTTTTACCTAAGAGAAATTTATTCATGTCTTTAATTTCAGTTGGGTGTTCAACACCTTTTGAAATATAAAATTATAAAATTTTATCATGGTGTTTTCCAACAGCTGGAGGCATCAGAATATTGATCGATTGATCGTAAAGCTCTTTATAACTATATCTAATTAATATTAAAAATTAAATAAATAACAATAAAGTTTAATCTGCAATGAATTAATACCCAAATATTTTTAAAAGGTTTTTAGATGCTCTTTTTATTTTCCCTAGTGGATTGAGAAGTGAAACAAATACTATGCCAGTCTATTTATGGAAAATCTCATAAGACTTTTACACGACTTTGATCATTTATAAGGTTATTTTTTTATAAATCTTTGATAGGTTTTTTTTAAATTTTTATCTTTTCAAATCATAGATATTGGCAAATATAAATGCATATTGCTAAAGCTTTTAGCTTTTCCTGTTTATATAGAACAAATTTTAAATATCCATTTCAATTGAGTTTCTTTCATGAATTTGTGACTTACACACTTCATAAAATGCATTTAATTCTATGTGATCTTAAGCTATTTAGATATAAATCTGTCTTTGCTTTAAAATAAATGCCTTAAATCTATCTTTGAAGCTGTCAATTTGCTCACAAAAAATGAGGGATTGTTCAAAATGATTGTATTCATCAAATTTTAAATATTATTCAAACTAAATTTTTGCTTTCCTCTGCAGTAAATAGCTAAGCACCCTCTATTCAAGAGATTAAGTGTCTTTATCCTATTCAAGGAGTAGTAGATATACATACGATTTAACAGGACATCTAAGTATTTCAATTATAAAAGAACAATATATTATTAAGAAGTTTTTATCAAAATTCTTTTCTTTTTTCCTCATCTTTAGGTGTTTTTCAAATAATTTATCAATAAATTTAATAAGAAATCTTTTTTTTTCTTTGCAGTCCTACTTCTTGGCTTTCTCCATATTTTCATATCTTTTGCAGAAGCACTACTTTTTTCTGCAGCCACATTTGTGTTTTACTTTGAGTCCCTCAAATATGATACCTAGATCAGAAGAATAAAATTTTTCTAAATTTAAATCTTCTTTCTTCAACAAATTAGCTCTGACATACTACTCTAACTCAGAAGGAGTTTAAATCTTTTCTATTTACATGTTCAGTATATTCTTCAATTTTCTTGAATAAAACTCTTTTCCTAATCTAACTGAAAATATAAATGAGCTCAAAATCAAAAAAGGTATTGCTATGTTTGGTTATCCTAAAGCTTTCATGAAAAGTAAGCAAAAGTTAAGAGTAATGTTCACTAATCTATTAATTTATGATAATAAAGTTAATCTATTTAGTAATTTTGGTTGATTTAAAAACTGTTATTGTTTATTTTTTTTTACATAGATTGATATACAATAAATTTTATACAATTTTAATAAAATACATTGAATTTATAAATATTTAATTCAGAATGGTAAAATAGATTTTACATCAAAATAAAGTTGAATTGTTCGACCCTGTGATCAAAAAAGATTATTCCATTAAGCACATAATTGGCTATAATCACACTGAGTACTATTTAAAAGCTAAATATAAATGGTTAGGCAGCTTAACTCTAATAAAAAGCCATAATAAAGCAATTTCCAAAGAATTGTATAAAACCGATTGAATTAACTTTTTTTGATAGAAAGTCAGTTGGCTAAAAAGAAAAGTTAAAATCATGCAGGATGATAATAATACCCATAAAGATAGAAATAAAAAGCTGAGGGACATTTGCTAGTGTGAAAGAAGAGTAATCAACAAGGGAGGTAAAAATGGGGGCAAACAAAACGTATATGTAGCATTTCATAGTGAATGACATGACATATGCAATGTTGTAATCAATATCTTTTGGTAAATTTATAAATAGTTTTGTAAAAATTACAGAATAAAAACAATAATGGATGATAGATCCGAATAAACCGACAAAGCTAGAAGCGCCAATAATAAACTGATCTAAAAGAGGTTTTAGCATAAAATAGCTTGTTACAGTTTTAAATGAGTTAATAATATCACTAGTAAAAGATCTATCATTATTTATAAGAATTTAAATATTATAAAATGAAAGATAGATCATTTGAAGTTGCTGGATCAATAGGAAAACAAACGATACAATTATGCCTCGATCAAAACTGATAATATATTAGCTCATTTAGTCTTGTAGTTTTTGTTTAAACTTTTCTTGTTGCTTCTTGAATATCATAATTTTTAATCTTTAAACTTCTCTACTTTTTATCTTCTACTTTATTGTCCTATATTCAAAATATTTAACTAGGAAAACTAACTATAAATGAATAGGGTTAACTTAGTCTTTTTAATATATCAAAATTTGTTTATATACGTAAAATGTATTCTATTTAAAATGAACATGTATTGAATTTAAAAATTAATAAACAATACAAATGAAATAAAAGACAATAAAGAATAATTCTACTCCCTAATACATTATCTCAAAGAAGTCAATTATTCTAAAGTCGAATTAATAACTGAAAACATATTATTTGCACACTAAAGAAATTAATTAATAAATTCCAGTTTATTTTTCTCTATTTCTACTTAATATTCATATAGAGGTTTACAATAGATCTTTTTTAATTTATTTTTGTTAATTTCTATGTAATCTTATGAAAATCAAGAAGAGAGTTGTTATGAATTTGAAAAGATTTTGTATTAATTCTAACACTTTTTAGATGTAGAGCTTAAAAATATAAAAACCATAAAATAAACATTAGAAATTTGAAATTATTTTACAACATATTTTTATATATTAAGAAATAATACAATTAACTTTAGTTTCAATCAAAGCTTATTTTTATCAAAACATTAATTTGTTATTTTTAAATATTCTTTAAGATGAGTAGGCTTATCTGTTATGATACCATTAGGGTGAGTTTTTGCACACCTGACAAAATCTTATTCTTTATTAAGAACCCAGTAAAAAACTAATATTCCCCTTTTATTTAGATGCTAATTTAATCCAGGCAAGAAAATTAGGAAGTTCTTTAGTATTGAAAATCTTATTTCAGTAATTAATCTTTAAATACCCTTGGATTCATTAAGTGTTTACTAGTGATACTCAGTTGTGTAAAAAGGAATTTAAAATATTTATCCTTAGATTTTGAGGAATGGTAAAATTCCGAACACGTGGGAAATCATATAGCAGAAAAATTCAGTAACTGATAAAAATCTTACAGTTCCACTTCCATATTACTCTATTTCTTTTGAGAACTGATGACTAAAGCTTCCCCATTACTTTTTTAAATAAATTTTATGTAAAAATTATTCTGGCTTGATTCAATAGTTTTTTAATTTGGTATTTACTGTAATATTTTAGCGATTATATTTTTTAATAAGATTATCAACAATTTAAATAATTTTTGGATCTTTTGTTTTCAATTCAAGATTTATGTGAGTCTAAGGATATTTTTCAAAAAGCTCCTATAAGTATGAGATTGTATTACTTTAAATTAGAAATATTATAAATTAATTACTTGTAATAGCATTGGCTTAACTTATTAGTCATCAGGAATTTTAAAATATTCTTTGTTTGTGAAGTCTAATTCTATTTTATTTTAGTACTTAATATCTGCAAAGTTAACTTGCTGAACTTCTTAATCTACTCCACACAATCTTAACATATTAGTGTCATGAAAGCAAACAACTTAGTCGTCCTTTGTGAGAACGACATCTGTTTCAATGACATCAGTGTCACAATTTTATACCTTTTAAGTAAATATATTGAATATATGCTCAAGTTAAAATAAATACCGCATTTTCAAATCCTTTTTCAGTATTTTCGAAGTTCTCAAATGATCCTCCTCTATGAGAAATGTGTAAGATTTTTGATCCTCTTTATTTAATAGCCTCCTACATTAATTTGCTAGGATGAATGTAAGGCTTCCATAAATATTAAGGATTTTTCTAAAAAAAGTAAGAAACTCCAAAGAAAACAGAAGCTGCAGTTGTAAAAAGCATATCTAAAATATTGTCCTAAAAATACTAATTAAATTAATTAAATATAATGAATTTTGAAAAACAGCAGTAAATTGGTTTTTATTCTCTAAAAATACTTCATTAATTAAAAGTATAATAATATTTTTTATTTTAAAATATTTATTTATATAAGAAATAATTTATTTAAGTGTACGCTTGATGTTTTCTACATAGCAAAGTATTGAAATTTTATGAGTTTAAATTTAAATTCCAAAGGAATACTGCTTAATTTATAAATTATAAATTAGCAATAATAAGAAAAATAAGAGAAAATATTTTAAAATAATTTTGTAAAACTATTAATTTAATTTTTGGTGATAGTTTGATAACTCTTTCTTAAGACGCAAGTAAAATTTTTTGATGTTTTGCACATTTAAAATTCAAAATAAAACTTTAATACATATGTACGTTATTGCTTGGTATATGAGGATTATTTTAAATATAAATAGGGGTTTAATCATCCTCACTCATTCTAATAACAATATTAATCATGAAGAAAAAATTTAAAAGAGTTGATTTTGTTTTAAATAGATTCAATTTGAAATATTGGAGTATTTTGATGAAATATATAACAAAAATTAAAACATTTATTATATTTATTTATAATATTAATAACACATTACTAAAATTTGTCTAATAACACCAAGAAATAATACAACTTTTTACCTCATCATTTAGTAAATGTGCATCTTTAGGTTAATATGCATTTGTTTATTTGATTTATTGATTGCTTTGTTTCTTTGTATCAAGTTAAATAATTTGATTTTGCTTTTAAAGTTTTCTATTTGAAAGTATAACAGTCCTGTACAGAAGTGATAATTACAATTATGCTATTTTAACTTTATTTTCTTGCTTGAGAATTTTTAATTTAGCTACTACAAAAAGCAATTATTTGTGATAGTATAAAAAACTTCTTATTTTTGATGTAAGTGTATTATAAAAACAATGTGTGTGGGTGTCTTAAATAGAAACTAATTAGCAATAAATAGTGTTTTTTGAGCTATAAACATCACTACTTGCTAATAGTTTGCTAATTTTGAAGTTTTATGATTATGATGATGGTATTGTGTTAAATTAGACAGTAGCTGATCAGCTGAGTAATATATTTAGCAATGAATTATTAAAGTTTTGTGTATTTATTTATTTACTTATTTATTTATTTATTAGTTTGCTTCAATGTATTTAAAATTTTAATTAGATATTTATTTATGTATATGTTTAAGCTATTAGATCTAGTGAAATATAAAGGTTATAGGTGATAAGTTGTTATAAAGAAAGAAAGAGTAGTTTCAGTGTAGAAAGCCAGAAAAAGCAAGCATTTATTATTCAACCTATTTACTAAATTTTAGTTTTAAATTTTAGCTGAAATAACATATTTTGCTTATTTCTGTTTGCTTTGTGGTAACTAATCTCACTTGTTGTTTCACTCTTCGGATTCATCTTCAACTTCATCATCGTAGCAGTTGGCTTCTTCCTTCTCATCTTGTAATTCTCTCAAACTGATGTTAATTTTTTATCTTGAGAATTAGCTAATAGTCAAATCCTTAACAACTTCATATTTAAAGTCTTTACACTTAACTGGAACTGAGAAGACAAAGTCTGCAGGGAGGTCATAGAAGCTACCGTCAGTGTAGACACCCATTGATACGAATTATCCTTCAGAAGTACCATAAATCCAATTAACCAAATGGTCACGGATGGCAATAGCAGCACTCATAACAGAAGAATTCTATCTCAAATTAAGAACTTCTCCTCCTCTTTTTTAAACTTTAGGAATGAAAGTATTCTTAATCCATTCTTCTTCAAATATATCTACAGCAGGTTGACCTTCAATGTTTGCATGATTATGATCAGGATACATAGTTAAACTGTGATTACCTGTTATTTAAATTACATAAAATATTATTAAAATTCTTCAAATATAATGCCAATCGATATTTGGCATATAAACTAATTACCCCAAAGGATAACATTTTTAACTTCAGTGACTGGTACTTTTGCTTTGATAGCCAATTATGCTATGGCTCTATTGTGGTCAAGTCTTGTCAAGCAAGTGAAATTTTCTTTAGGAATGTTAGGACAATTTTGAATCAAAGTTAAACAATTTGTGTTGACCTTTTTAATAAAAAAGAGGCGGTAAGATTTTTTACACATTATTGAAATGGTAATTAAAATTGATGCTGATCGATATTCATAATTTAAATAGATGGTCAAAACTTATAAAATTATTTAAATTTTGTTTTAGCTGAGTATATTGACTGTTAATCAATCAACACACACATTAGCAAATCAAATATAAGTTTATCTCTACTATTTCAAATTGATACTTAAACTGACGAAGCTAATTATTTAACATACGTGCATAATTGGATAGGTAATTATCTAAGTTTTCTATAAAAATATAATGTTTTTATTACTGGATTTGCGATAACTAGGATCTTGGTGCTTGGCTTAGCTACTTTATTGAGTGCTTTACCTTAGACCTTGAAAATTCTGTTATTTACTTAAAGTAAATCAACTCTTTCCATACCAGGTCTTCTTGATTGGCCACCGAGGAAAATACCTACATCCATATCCTTAAAAAGGACTTCAGGATCGAAGCCATACTCTATGGAATTAACAAGAGCATAGGCGCAATCTTCTAGTTCTAATGCAACTCCTTAAAGTCCCTTTGCTTGAGATTCAATATCTAAAAGTTTTAAGTTCATTTTTTGATTAGCTCCAAATATTTGGCCAGTGCACAATATAGAATACAAGGCGTATGCGATATTACCAGCAGCGCCTGTAATACAAACGTTAATAACTGCTTTGTTCTCCATAATTTCTAAAATATGTTTTTATATTTTTAAAAATGATAAATACTTTTAATTTCTTTTAAATGTTTTTGCAAATTAATTAATTATTTCTTTTTTTTCTTTTATTTCTAAAAATAACTAAGTACCAGAAATTAAATTATCAAAAAGTAAAAGTTAAACTAATTAATTTTCTTTCCTTTTTAATTTTTTAGTAAATCCTGATATTTATTTATCAATTTATTTAATTTTTCTTTTTATCTTTTAATAGATCACATTTTTATTTGATTTTTAATTATGATCATGATTGATGACTCAATCATAATATGATTCTCGTTAAACCTGGATGACTCGTTCTATCTTTGTTGGTGCTAATCCTTTGACGGATTATAAATAGACACAATCTTGTATGTAAATATGTGAATGCATGCTTTGTATGTCTTTAGTGCTTAACATTTATGCTATCTTAATTACTTAACGATAATGATGCATGCACTATAATTAATATTCACTCTGCCCACCCAATAATTCTTAACAATAAATATTGATTCTTAAATCAAACCATTTATTTATGCTTTTTTTGGCATAAAAATATATAAATAGAAATTCTAAAAAAAGGTATTCTTTTCATTTTATTAAATACCTAATTTAGTCAAATTTATATACTTGGTATCACTCTATTTGAATCTTTTTTAAAACATTTACAAAGGTACCAAATTATTTTTTAATTATTTTTTTATGAAAATAAAATAAAAATAATTAAGGGGAAAATGAATATTTATCATAGAGTATATATAGGTAAAGAAATATTTAGGAAATATGATAAATAAGATCAATTTTTTAAGCTGCATTTAAGCAAATTATCAAATTAACATAATCTGTGGATTAAATTGCAATAAATGAAGTAAATTTTTTATGAGAAGTCAATTAAAGCAAATTATATTTTTTAATACAACAATTAAAACACCATCCAGAAATTTTATTAATTAATTATACTTAAATTTGTGTGGATTTTGATAATCTAGCATATTTAGGTTAGTATTATAAAGATTTGATAATGTATTTAGAGTATTGAAATAATTAAAACTAAAAATGAGAAAGTCTATAATTACATTATTAGAAAAGTTTAAAAATGAACAATAAATTTAAATTAAAATTATTATAAATTATTTTATATATTAATTATAAATCCTCTATTTATTTTATAAGATATTTATTTATTAGTTTTTGTGTACTTAATTATTTATTTATTTATTTATTTATTTTCTTGTTTGTTTGTTTTGTTTTTTTTGTATACTTAATAACTTTGTAAGGAATTTAATAAATCGATATGGTTTTTTAGTAGTTTTTTATAGATTTGCCAGCAGCTCATTTACAAAAGAAATTATTTCAAGTGACATTATTTTTTTTAAGAAGTGTACTCTATTCTTGCAAAACAGAAAAGCGAGAATTGGATAAATGAGACTATCCACTGATTCTGCTTTTAGAATTAGATTTTTCTATGTAAAAAAAAAAATTAACTAAATATCAAATTTAAGTAAAAAAGTGGAGGATTAGTTATAAAGAGTGAATGAATTAATTAAGGAATGGATGGATGGATGAATGAATGAATGATTAAAAAGAGGTGGAAAATTAATTTGTTTGTAGAAAAATTTTACAAGCTACGTCAATAAAAGACTTCATGAATATATTTTTTATTTAATTAGGATTGTTAAAGCTTGACTTATTTTGCATGATTTTGTCTCCATTTTCGCTAGGTATATCTTCATCAGACAGCTCTTCTTAGTCATCTTCAATAGGATGCAAGTCTGTTTAGTTTATTCTTGATTATCAAAAGTTTTAAAAAAAGAAATATTTTTACATTTGTATGATTTTCTTTATTATTTAACAATTTTTTCGTCTGGTATTATTACATCTTCACTTAAAATATCTTCTTCATTTAAAATATTGTCATAGTCGTCTTCATTCTATAAATATTGGTCTTCTAATAAGATAAAAAATTTATTTAAAATTACTTTTCTTTCTATTAAAGGAAAATTGATTTAAGAAAGATTTTTTTAAATTTTTTTTAAGGTGAAAATAATAGTTTTAAATTATTTGACCAAAACCTATGTGTTTAAGATTTTTTAAAGGAAATTAATAATTGATTTGATGATATTTTACAATTAAATTTTTGTAAGCTGATCAAATAAAATTAGCAAATTTGTATATTTTCAACATTAATTTAATCAGAAGGAATTTTTTTTTAGTTATGTTTTTATTATTGATGTGATAGAAAATATAGCTTTATTTTATTTATTTGTTTGAATAGAAAATAGAATTATTGTGATATTTTGATAAAATTTAGATTATTTCATAGAAAATAGTAAAAAATTACAATATTTGTTAGGGTTATTTTGTGCATTCTCTTGCTAATTATTTTGTTATAGGCTGCTCGTGAAAATGTCTTTGCTTGAAGAGGAAGGATCGAATGTCACACGATTTTTCCTTAATTAATAGCTTTATTTGATTTCTACGCTATTATGAGGGATATTTGCAACCACTTAAACACCACTTTTATCTTAGCATAGTGATTAAGATGGCTGCAATAATTAATCAGATGTAATAAAAACCTGCTAAATCTATTTAAACTGCTATTATTTGATGTGGTAGGTATTTATTTTGTTTTATTGTTAACATTGATGAGAACTATTTTATTAATTTGTGGAGTTTATTTTAGAATTGTTTTGAATTTATTAAGGAGGAAAATTTTTTTATTAGTGAGTGTTTTATGGAATATTGTTATGAGTTGTAGTATTTATATTGTTTTGATGAGGTAAACATATATTGTTGATATTGAGTTGGTTAAGGCTTGTTGCTATTAATTTTGAATCTATCTGTTAGTTAATTTTAATATTTAAAGAATTTTCGTCATTGAGATTTTGAGCATTGTTAATTGATGGGTGTTTGTCAGCAGTTGATGGCTAGCTTATGTTTGAATCACCAGGTTTTCTTTACTCTTTTTTATTTTCGTTTTCTTCTTTTATTTATTAAAGATTTAGCTGATATAGATTCTGCGATTTAGCAATTTCAAGCTGGATTGGCATGTTTATTATATTTTTTCTCTCTTCTTCTTCTTTAATAGATTGCTAATATTTAATAACTGAAGGCTGCTAAGGCTGCTACTGTCTTACTGCCTGATTTATTTTAGACTTGTACGACTAAGTTAAAGATCCATCTAAAATTTTATTACTAAGGTCTTTTAATTTCTAGTTAGCTAGCTGCCTATGCATATCAGAAATGTTGTTAAATTGAATAAAAGTTTAAAAAGCCCGCTTGGCTTTTTCAATTTCATTTATCTGCTCATACTTAAGACCAAGCGTGTAATAAATGATATTAATTTTAGTATCATTTTTGAATTCACTTTTATTATTAGCAAGAATTTAGGCAGCTTTTTCATAATACTAAATCGCTATATCGAGCTAATTATTTTTATCATAGATATAACCCTGCTAATAGACAGGACGCGGATCTTTTGTATTTCTTTTAAATACTTCTTCATAAGCTAAAAGCGCTGATTGGTAATTTTCACAAAACTGGTAACATCTAGCCAATTAAAATCTTGCTTAAATATCACCACAAACATTGTTCAATATCAATTTGAAGTAAAACTGTGCTCCTGCAAAATCACCCTAACTCATTAACTTCAACCCTTCATTGAACTAATGATTCCTTTAATACATTAATAAATTAAAGTGTCCATCTGCCCCATTCATTCGATATTTTTTATATTGTTAGTGATACTCAACTTCTATTTGAATTATTCATATAACACTTTTTATTGTTTTGGCTTTCTTTCAAAATCAATAGATATTCTTTCTCTATCAATTTTTTCTTTCTTTCTACTTTCTTTATATTTTTATAAGTTATTATCAATAACAGATATACCTAAACAAGAAAAGACAAGATGCATAAAGGAAAACAAAGAAACAAATAATTAAATTATTAATTAAGTGACCAATTAATTAATCAATAGTTATAAAATCAATCAAAAGCTAAATTGAATTCTATTCACAAAGAAAAAAAAGCAAACTATTTATCAATCTTTTTCATTAATTTAAGCTATTCAAAACTCAAAAAATAACAATTAACAAAGTAAAAAAACTACAAAATTTATTGAGAGTGCAATTTTATATACCAAAATCATGAATGAAAATATCATCTAAAATCTTCTTTAATTTTTTACTTAACTCTCTTAATGAAGTAATTAATAAATTTATTAAATATTTATTTATTAGCCTTTTCTTATCATACAATCAATTTCTTTATCGACCAACTAATTAATAGATATATATAGCCATTCCTTTAATTAAAAATTAGCGCAATCATTTATCCTATTAATATTATTGTACTTATATACACTCACCTCTATTCAAAAGTAGCTGCTAAATACGAGCAAATTCTTTAATTATTTTACATATTTTTTATCATTTTAGCAATAAATTAATACGCCTTACTCTCATTTCTAATTAGATTTTTTTTATTTCTCAAATATAAACTGAAATGCCCTATTTTTATTTTTTTGTAAACTAATTTATAATTTTGATTCTTTTTGTAATCATGGTAAAAGACAAACTTCTTTTTGAAGTTTTCTTGTGACTCATTTCTTAGCCTTTCAAGATATTAAGTCATAAACTAAAAATTTAAGGCCGTATAAATTATATACCTAAGTAATGTTTTGACTTAATATTTTTCTAAACCTCATTTTCTTTATTCATTAAAAATAAAATAGCTCCTTACAGTAACAAGATCTTTTTCCTTACAAATATTAATTAGCTAACTACCAGAATTTTTTCAAACTCTAATCAAAACTTTTTCAAGTAAATTTTTTCCTAGCTTTTAAATATCTTGATTGATAAAAATAATTACTCACAGCGCTGTCGTAAAATATATTTTGATTAATATCTGCAAATTTATTAGCAATTATTTTAGTGCAATCTTTAATTACCATAAATCTTACACACTTTTAGTTTTTTGTGTAATTTAAAAAAAATATTTAAAAATTGGAAAAATCAGTGTTTTTTAATTCAAAGATAATTAAAGAATTAGTTGTAAGTTAAAATAAATTAATGAGTAAACATAAAAATTGAAGAAAAAACTGCTGTCATAAAAAATAATAGTAAAATACTATTTCTTAAAAGAATTTAACTTGTTAGAAAAGAATTAAATCATCTTTATTTCTTAAAATTTAAGTTTAACTCGAGAAATTTATCTATCCAACTAATTTAATATCTAGAGTGTATTTTTCTAATAATATTAAAGAAAAAAAAAAATAGATTAATAATTTATGATTTCCAATTACACCCCATAATCTAAGATTGGTTCTTTTGTTATTATAATATATTCAATTTTTTATAATCTGGACTTCCGTAATCTTCGAAATCCATAAATTGATTATTTTATATCTATTAATTTTATATTTAGCTATTTTAACTTACTAAAAATTATATCTATTTATAACTTCTTAAAATAATAAATGATTTGAAAATTATTTGACAAAATTATTCATATTTTCCTGATTTCAAATAGAAATAATGAAAAGGTAAAATTTGAACAATACGCTATATCAGCCAAAAAATCTCAGCATTATTTTTATTTTATTTACTCAACATATATACTATTAATAAAGGAAAATAATGTTACTTGAATTATTTTCATTTTTTACAATTACAAATAAGAGCATAAAGATATTTTAAATATAATAAAAATGTACTATTAAAAATCAACATAAATTTTTTAGTAATTCAAAATAATTTGTATTTTTTTAAATTATAAATAAACTAAAGGTTAAGAATTACTTGGAATCGATTTACACAAACATAAGAATCATTCATTTAGATTGATATTATAACGAAGATATAAAAGAATTTAATCTGTATATTTATTTATATCAGCAAATTTACATTGTTATCCTTATTATATTTAACCTCATGTTTAAAAATTGATTTTCAAAATGATATTTGCTAAAGAAACAAATATGTTCTATAATAAAGCCTAACATTTTATTCAAAAATCATCCATCTTATTTTACTATAAAATAACCTAAAAACCTAATAACAGAAAGTTCCTTTTAATAATATTCTATGTAAATTTTAGATGATATGCAAGTCATTATTTTTATTGTTATTTTCCAGTAATTTTTATTTGATCAATTCTTATTAAGTTTTGTAATCTAATTATTTCGCATACAAAGCTCTTCTTACTTTAATATGTAACCCAACTTATTAAATACAAATTTTTATATTTATCTAAAAATATCTTCAAACCTACCAATTTTTTTTACATTATTTTTGTTCAATATAGAACATTTCTTTTCTATAAGTATTTCGTAAGAATTAATTAATTTCATATTCGATCACCTTCATTTACTTATATAAACTACTTAAATAAGCCTTACTCATAATATAAAGTTGTTATTTTTAATATTTTATCAGTTAATAGCAAAATTATTTTAAATTTAAATACAAAATCGATTTTTTAAAAATTTGAAGTAAAGTGATGAAATAAAACTTTGAGGAGTCTTAAAAAATAATTAAAGTTTGTTGAGAAAATATTTTAAATTAATTAAAAAAGATCAAATATTTGAAATTAAATATAAATTGTAATTAGGTTTTGTTTAAAAATTTAATAAATCTACTTAATATTTTTTCTTAATTTAAAAAATTATTAATTATTTTTACATCAAAATAAATAAAATATATTTAAATTAAGAGCTTTTTATTTAAATTTAATAAATAATTTTATTCGAGTTAAATGAAGATAAGCATTCATTTAAAATAAAACCATGAATCAGCTTAATTTTATAAAAAATAATTATGTGAAGATTGTACTAATTACGAAATTTTGAAGACACTACAAAAAAGATATTAAGAATTTATTATAGTTTTATTAATTTAATTAGAATATTAACATTTTCTATATGAGTGTAAGAAGTAAGTAAGCTGTTATTTCTTGAGATTTTATGTTTACTTTAAGTTATCCATATTTATTTTTTTATTTAAAATGAGATAGAAAATTTTAATATATAAAAGAAGAATTATAAATATTTGCTGTACTTTAATTTTAGAAAATTAATATTCTATTCTTAGTAGACACATATTTACTTCCTTTAATACTTATTTGCTTACTTACTTATTTATTTATCTATTTAAATTTGAAGAATTAGTGAATTTGTGATTCATAACCTTCAATAAATTTTAATAAATAAATAATTAACTGTAAATATCTTGCTTTTTGCTATATATTTTAAAAAGAAGCTTAATAATTCATTTATTACTCGATTAATAAAAAATGTAAATTTGTATTAATTAATTTAGTAACTTATTTTTAACTGCTTCAAAGAATTTCTTTTCTTCACTTTGCTTTGCTTTATGTTGCATTTTATAGTTTAAAAAAATAAATACTATTTATCTATTAGAAATTAATTAATTTTAAATATTTATTTTTAATGATTTATATTGATTGTTATTCCTTTTTTATTTATATTTATTTTCATCAAAATTTAGTTTTAGTGTCTTTTTGTTATTATTAAGGGAAAGAAAGAATATATATCTTCCTTAAAGTTTTCCTTTTAGAAAGATAAAATTTAGAGTGAATCAATCAATCAATCAACACTCACATTGTTACTACTTTAATTTTATAATTCTTTTTGCTTCACTTCGTTTGCTAGCTATTACAATTTATCTTTTTTCTTTTCCTTCTTTTCCTTCTTCTCTTTCTTTTCCTTCTTTTCTTTCTTCTATTCAGCTTATTTCTTTATTTTAAAAATATAATTTAACTTACTTGCAAACTAACTTCAAGATTTTTTAAGATAATAAGTTTTATTTTTAACTACTAAATAAAAATTGTGTAAAATATGTGTGTTACCTGTTAGGGATTTTAAGCAGCTGCATGTGTATATTGACTAATGTCAGGAGGATATAAGTTATGTTGCATCATTTAGTGGTTTAACATTGATAGAAGCAGGGGATTCATCTGAGCTTCTTATAAATTATGGGGATTGGGAGGAGGGAAGTACATACCAGAAAGCATTTCAGCACTAAAAGGGTTTTATAAATGAGGATTTGGGTATCCTAATAATGGGTGGAAATTTTAAAAGGCTGCTGCATTTTAAAGATTTAAAATATCTGATTTTATGTTTAATTTTTCAGTGGAATTATTTTAATTTTAGCGCTTTGAGCTTTCTTATTTTGCATTCTTATTCTTCTCTTTTTCTAAAGCCTTCTTTTGCTTTTTTGATGAACCATTTACAGCAGCTTCTTGCTTATTAGCAGAAACTTCTAAAACACAATCAGAAGAAGTAGATGAAATTGCATGAGATTACTTTCTTTCTTATCCATTATTATTATTATTATTATTATTATTATCTCCCTCTTATTCTATTTCTAATTCACCATTCCCATTCTAGTTTTATACGTTTTGAGATTTATTATCTTCTTTTTACACTGTTTCCCTTTCTTCTCCTGCTATTTAATCCTAGTTGTTTTGGATTTCTTGCTCCTCACTTTCGCGGTTAAGCTACTCTTTATTATTTCCTTCTATTAAATTGCTACTGTTTTTTTAGATATTTTACTTTACTTCTTAACTTTTTTATTGCTCTTACTGTAAGCCTTCTTCTTCAATAACCTCCGTATGGTGGCTATTTTCATTATTATTGTCATCATAATTCAAATTATTTTCATCGTTATTAGCCTTATTTTCATTATTATCTTCTTCTTCTACACTCTTGTCATTTTCATTATCATCTAAGTGATCATTTTTATCCCCATTTGCTTCATTTTAACTCTAATTGCTATTTATTTAATCTGTTGATTATTTTAGTTATTTTTTTGGCTAGCTTGATTATTCGTCAAGCTCCTAGCCACTTCTCTTCTTTACTCCCTCGGCTGACGTTGAAATATCATTTAGCACCTTTTGCATTGCTGATGAGAATTACGTAATATTTTAGTTTTACAAATACTGAGAATATCTACAAGAAGCCTCTATTTGCTTGTCAACAACTTATAATATACTACCTTTCTAGGATATTTAGTTAATATATTCCCTCAAAAGCCTTTCAGCTTGTTGAGATTTTTCAACTGGATTGCTTGACTGCTATTCATTCGCTTCATTTTGCATTTAAGTTAGGCTTTTCTATTCCTCTTGTTGCTACTCTTAGTCATTATTTTCTTGCTATGAATCTCTTTCAAAATTATCTTTATTAGCTATTTTGCCGCCAGATTTAAAAGAATCAAAAGCATTCATTTCATCTTAAGCTGGATTTCTAAAGTAGGGAAACATAGGGTGATGAGAGAAGCCAAAAGGATATGGTGGAACAAAATTTGGGAATATATTGAGATTATGCTAAATTCTACTTTATCCCTCAGTTTATTCGCTTTAATCTTCATCATCCTCTTCTTCTACTTCTTCTTCTTCTTATTCAGCTTTTACAAGTATTTCTTCTTAAGATTTTTCTTCGCTGGCTGGTTCAGTAGGTTATTTGTTGGGATCTACTAGTGTCTCCTATTCGTTTTAAATTGTATCTTCTTAATTTGCTTAAGATGAATCCATCACGCTTATTTAATGAATAATAAAAGGTATTTCTTTTGCTCTTTTTCCTTTTTATAATAAATAATATCCTTTGACAATATTCTCGATATAAAATAATTATATCAAAAAAATTGATAAATTAAATAAAATAAGAGGAAAAATCAAATATATTGTCAAGCTTAAAATTCCTTTCTCTTAAACAAATCAATAAGTAATGTCAAAGAATTTATACATTCATTCAATCCTTCATTCCTAACATAAAAAATTTAAAAGTTCACACATAATTTTCAAAAGATAATAAATAAATAGCTCTCAACTAGATACCTAAACTGATCTGAGGAAATGCATATACACACACACATTTTCGCAATATTTTTATTTCCCAAAAGAATTATTGAAAATCATTTCTTCTAAATTAAAAAAAGAAGAAAAGTTATTTAAAAAATCAAAAAAAAACATTAAAAACAACAAAAAAAGAGGAAAAACAAAACTTTTATTTAATAATAAAAATAAGGCTAAAGCACAATGTATTCATTTAGTTATTTTTCCCAAAAAATAGCATGAATTATTTAACAATAAAGTTTCTTAGCCCTAACTCATACAAGTTAACAATTTATTCTACATCATTTTGAATTTACAAAAAGAAAGATTCTACTTTTAGAATTAAAGTTATTTTGCAACTTGTTATATTTTTATGGCTTCCAAAAGCAGTAGATCTGCGCCTTCATTTGATTGAATAGAAATACTGACAAAGATAACTTTAATAATTTAATTAGATAAATTCTAAAAGCAAATTAGATTTTTAAGCTAAATTTAATGAATTTAATTTTCATCCAATTATATAATCATATTAGAATGCAAATATTTATAAATAAAAATTATGTCTATCTATTTATTTCAAATAAAACTTTTAGAAATTAAATAAGCCTTTTTTTATATTCAAAAATCTTCTTTTTTACACTTTAAAGTTAGCAAAGGTTATTTTTATTATAATTTTTCAGTTAAATATAGATTTATTTGCCTTGATTTGAGTGATAGTAAAATTAATACTTTATAAATTAAAGATAGCATTTTTTTCAAAAAATATTTGATTTATCCTATTTAGTAAGATTTTACTTAAATTTATAAAAATATTACTTAGGTTTTTTTAATAAAAACTTAATGAATATCTAAAAAAAGGATATTTGCAAGAATTGGCATTTTTAATTAATTGTGCAGCCAGAATCAAAAAAGACAGGAGCAATTCAATGCAATTTTAAAAAAAATAAACTTCATATTTTATTTATTTATTTTAGAATTTCCTAAAAATTGATATTAAATTTAACAAAATAATAAATTATTACTTTAGCCAGATATTTGAATTTATTTTGAAATTTAAATAAATATAATTAATTAAGTTTAAAAAAATGTATTATATTATAATATATTTTCTATATTATTCAAACAATTAAAACAACTTCAAAAATTAATATATTAGAGAAGCAAATTTATAACAATTAAAAACATTTAGATTACTTAACAAGGTTTTTTTTAATTTATTATAAAAATATTCAATATAAAATTGATTTCCTAATATTTAATATTAAATATCTTAAATTCACCTAGATATAAAATTTTATTTTATACTTTATGAAAATCTGTCAATCTAGTGTTTCTTATTTTTAATTCAATCTGAATAATTTTTAACTATTTGAAAGCCTTTATAATTTATATACTAAATGTAAAAAAATTTTATTAAAAATTTACTTACAGCAATCCATTTTAAATATAAAATTCCGGAAATAATAACAAATTATCTTTTAATTATTTTCTTTAAGTACATGGTTAAAAAACTTTAAGATATTTGATATTTAAGGATAAATAAATATTTGAGAATAATAATATCTTTTCAATTTATATCTTGATAAATATAAATTAGGATTTATTTTTCATTTTCTTTTAATAAATCATAAACTTTTCTTATAATAATACATAAAAATCATAAGAAAGAATATATTATATTTTCAAAATGTATTAAAATTGTTATAAAAAATAGTAATTAGGTTTTTATTATTTTACTTATAAATTATAAAGTTGCTCTTTAATAATATTAAATCTATTAACTATTTATAAATTTATTTTATCAAAAAATAATTTATAATTTTTAACAGTAGTTTCTTTAATAATTACACTCTTATTGTAATTTACATTTATCAATACTCATATAAGTGATGATTTTTTGTTTTTGAGAGGTAAAATATTGACTTCTAGATTAAATCGAGAACAATTTATTGCTAATAAAAATCAATTAAGTTTGATTAACCGAAATTTTTTGAGTAGAACAATTTCTAATTTAAAAGAAAATAGAAAAACATAAAGGTAGCTCAAAATGTAAAGAAAAAACTAAGCTGTTTTAATACTTTTCACGCAAGATTTTAAATACTGTTTATTTAAGAATAATGAGTCTTCAACTTATGGCTTTATCCATGATTTCTGTGATGAATTTAATGACAACTACTGCCCTTTTTTAACAATTGCTCGTCATATTATCACAAAAATTAATCAGGATTTATCGTTTTAGTCTTTATTTAATCCTATCACTTCTAAAATTTAGGATCCTAATTTTAGACCAAAAGACCATTTTTCTTTGAGTAAAAACTATAATGAATGGCTGTATTATATTACAGAAGCGCTTTAGTATGATGGATACTCAGAAGACGTTCAAATTTATTTGTAATAAATTGGCTCTGAGGAATAGTTTATCTAAAATATGCAAAATTTAGGAATTGAATATTAACTTTTCAATTAATAACAGAATTTAGATAGTTATTTGAATTCAATAGACACTTTAACTCTTTCAATTCTGAAAAAGACTGATCTAAAATAAATAATTGAACATTAAATTTAACTAAAGGCCTCTCCACCAACTAGAGAAAATTCATACATCTTTATTCTCCACAACAGGGTAGATTTCTTAAAGAAAGTGGAAATGGGTTATAAACCTATGCCAACTAAGACTTTTTTCTATGGAATTTATAAAAAAGACTATTAGAAATGGTTTACTTATAATGTAGCCCAGGGAGAGATTCCATAGGATGATATCCTTTAAAATGCTCAAGCAATAATCATGCCAGGAAGCTCATCCAATGCATATGAATAAGAAGAGTGGATAAACACATATAAAAATTGGATTAGAAATGTTTATAATACATATAAAGAAATAAAGATATTATCCATTTGCTTTGGAGAATAAATTCTTGCCCATGCTTTAAATGGAAAATGCGAAAAAGTGAAAGAAAAGATTTTTAATTCATGCACTCACACTTTGCACCTAGCAGATAAATTTTTTGAAATTCCTTTTATAAAATAACTAAATTTGAGATAAAAAAATATTTAAATAACTAAACTCCATGGTGATATAGTTTCAAAATTGGATTATAACTCATTTGAAATAATGGGAAGCTCTGATTATTACGAAATAGAAGTTTATACAGATAAGATATGCAAACCAAACTAAAATCCTAAAATATTATGTTTTTAAGGTCATCCAGAATACTCTAATTAGTGGTTGGCGATGAGAGATATGTAATATTATTCATTTCATAATAAAATATCCTGTTAAGAAGCTATTAAACTATCAGATCGACCAGATTAAAAATAAGATGATAACTTCATTTTAAGATAGATTTGTTAGGCTTTTTTAATTCTCAAGTGATCCAAAATAAAATTAGTTTCAAATAAATAAAAGAGAATTAATATCAAAATTTAAACTTTTATTATACTAAAAATTATCAATGTTTTCTATAATTAAAAGAAATTACATAATTTTACTTTAAAAAGAGAAAAGAAAATTAATTTAAAGATTTTTAATTTTATTATTTTAAATATTTATGAATGAATTTTTTTATTAATTAAACACATTTACAATAAATAATAACAGTATTAAATTTAATTAATTAAAAGTTTTTAGACATTTTATTATACATTATTTGATGATGTTTAAAATTCGTTTTTTATTCCATATTTTTATTTTTAATGATTTAATTTAGGATTTAAAAGATTTTAAGTCATATAAAATGAGTTTAAATTAAAATGTATGTATATATTTTACTTTTATTGTATGAACTTTATTTTATATTTCATGAGGTATTTTGAAATAGCTTAATATATAAAAAGATTGATGTTTTATGAGAAGAAATGATGATAAACATTCAATTTGCATAAAACAATGTTAAAAGTGGTTTGTTGATTTAAGATAATGCAAATTTTAAGATTTGTTTTTATTTATTGTAAATTGCTTGGCTAATAATTATGGTTTCATGAAGATTGATGAAAATTAAGAATCCTTGATAACAACTAAAATATAACAAAATTTTGAAAATGCATTTTTGGTTTATAAATTTAGAAAGAGCCAATATTACTCTAAGCAATTTTAAATACTTTATATACTTAAAATAGATTGTTTGTTAATTTAAAATAGATAGATATCTATGTGTAAAATATTAAAAATAAAGTTATCAAATAATTAATTGTAATAATTAAGTACTACAAAAATGTGTTCTACTTGCAAGATATCATTTTGTCTTGTTTGATATAAAAGATCTCCAGCTGTTTTGAGAGAGTATTTTAATTATTATAAAAATTGGGGAAAGTTCTTAGAAAAATAAGCAATAAATCATACATCACATTTGATCATTTTAAAACAAAAAGTGCGTACTAGAAATTTATTAATACTGAGTCAGCTTAACTTTTTGTTTTAATTATTAAATGATAATTAAAACTGCATCATTACCTTGAATTTTTTTAAAAAAAATTAAAAGGCTTAATGTATTATTCAGGTAATATGACACTTATTTAAAAGAACCTTTTGCTTAGTATTGATTATTAACTTGGACATATCCTGAATATTTAATTAAGATCAGTCTCGATAATTTTTTTATTAAATTTAAAGAGGGTAGATTTAGATAGGTTGATATAAATAGCATTAAAGCATGCTAAAAATAGATAAAAAATTTAGATTGATATTTTTCTTTTTCTTGTTAAATTCTACTCTTTTGGAAACTATAATGATATCATCAAATTTCAGATGGGTTTTCATATTATCATAATACTTCTATTCTTTAAAAAGCTCTAGTCCTATATTATTTAGCAAAGACTGTAGGTAGCATTTATCATTTTGAGTTCTTAGGGACCTGTTAACTAAGAAATTATTTATTTATTTAAGTGGTGGGTGTTAGAATAATAAAAGCGATACAATGCATAAAATAATAAAAAGCTAAAATCAAATAGTTTGTTTTTGTATTTCTTTTTACTAAATTGAGAAAATAATAGTTAATATAAATTAACCTAAGGAATGTAAAAAAATTGAGATAACAAATGTTTTGAAGTTTGGAAAATTATTTATTAATTAATTTATTTATTTGTTTTTTTATCAATTTATTTAATAGATAGTTGAAGTAAATCAATTCAAAATCGAATAGAAATATTTTCAACGTTTTCAATTTTGCTTGAGTGTTCTTTTTTGATTAAATAAATTGAATTAGACAAATTAGATTATTGATAAGTAATCCAAAATTGAATAGGGAAATAAATGAATTAATAGATTTTTTACTAACAACTTTCCATCATATTGAGGGTATTACTCAGATACTATTTTAGTTCCTAAAAAGCTTAATTTAGGAGTAATTTAATATTAAACATGTAATTAGTAATGAGGTGAGGAAAATTATAAATTTGTGAAAAATGAAGAATTACTGATTAGAGAGCAAAAAATTAAATTTGAAAAAGAGTTAAAAAAAAATAGCCTAACTATTTTCAAAAGCAAAAGTAAGTGAGATAAAAAATTTGACTAGTTTTTTCATATTTGATAGGGTATTAAATTGCTATTCTAAAAATAAGCAGCCTGCTTATTTGCAATAATTACATGAAGATAATTAAAAAGGTGATTCTTTAAAATAGTTATATGTATGCAGTAGGGTAAAGAGAAAATATCTAATTCATTCATATTAGGTGATATTATTATTAATTAAAAAAGATTGAGCTATTATTTGCACAATTAAGCTGAGATCTTATTAGCATTAAATAGTGACTCAATTCGATAATTATTTAATGATCAAAAAAATATCAAAATCAAAAACTAAAAGCATTAATTAATAAATTAAACAAACAAATTAAATTAAGCAAATAAACAAAGGAAAATCTTTCAACATAAATGGATTCCACTACCTAAAACTAACACCAAATTGAATAAAGCGCCAAGCAAATCGAAGGAAACTTTGATAAGGTAAAAAATATAAGCACATGCAACGAAGATGATATCCCCCCCATTTAGAATATTCTCTCTGCTGAGTTGAAGAATGGAACTGACGGTCGTGTTAAAAATGCAAACATTTCTTCTGATATTCTTTCAAACATCATTTCAGGATCTTAAACCGACAATCAAATAGAAAGCTCTACTTCTACTTCCAGAAAACTCAATTGCAATAGACAATTATTCTTGTGCTCTCCTGATTTCTTGCAATTAAAGTACGTTATTAATCCTTGGATGGATCTTTCTGCTTAGTTTTCAGTAGAAAAGGCTAAATAATAATGGGAAGAACTTGTTAACACCTACAAGAAACTCGTCCCTGAATCTGTTCACACTGTCCCCCCCAAAGAAAACTTAACTGAATTGTGTTTCTTTGGCGACTCTGTCTTCGCTATTAATAAAAAGGCTGTTTTCGGTAGATTTGCAACTAATGAACGTTTCCCTGAAACTGAATACGTCATTGAATACTTGCGCTCTTAAGGTTTTGAAGGTGAAAGAGTTCCTGAAGGAATGCATTACGAAGGTTCAGGTGAAACCATGGTTTGGAATGGTAAAATCCTTGTAGGATTCGGCAAAAGAAACACCAAGGAAATCGTTTCTTACCTTCAAAAAGTTTATTCAAATATGGAAGTAATTGGATTTTAACTCATCGATCCCGAATTTTATCACTTAGATACTGCTATGTTCCCTATCAGCGAAAACTTGATAGCTGTTTACGAAAATGCATTCTCTGAAGAAGCAAAGCAATAAATTAAAAAGCTTGGTTGTGAAATCCTTTACCTCACTTACAAGGATGCTAAGGAATTCGCTTGTAACTCAACAGTTATTGGCAAGCACGCTATTGTCCATTACGAAGCCGAAAACTTTATCAAATAACTCCAACAAAGAGGCTTCCAAGTTCACACTGTTGATGTCTCTGAATTCATAAAGTTCGGTGGTGGTCTCAAGTGCTTGACTTTCTAACATTACTTGCTCTGAGGTTGCTTTGAAAAAAATAAAAACTCTTTATTTCAAATGAATATTAAATTTTATAGTCACTGATTAAATTTAATAAAAACATGAGATGAGATAGTTCTTTTGACTCTAAATTAGTAATACTATAACCAAAAAATAACATATTTATAACAAACAAGATAAAAAGAGCATTTTATCTCAAATAATTTAAATTAAATAATATAAATTTTTAATGTACAAATATAATTCTAACACAAAGTGAGATAATAAGTAGTTTTTAATTTCTGGAATTGCTTGAATCTTCACAATTTTTATGTATATTTTTGTCAAATTATTTAGAATTTTATACCATTTATCACAGGTCTAAAGAAAAACTTTATTATTTATGTCAATAAAAACAAATTTTCTAAATAAACTCCCTTTCTTATCAAACAAAATGAATTTAATACAAATAGACTTAGATTGCTTTGAAAATATTTTTTTCTTAGTTTATTATAAAAATTTATATCAAATATTGATTGATTAATGAAATTAAACAATAAAATTTGTATTTTATGATTTATTTGTCTTATTTCGTGCTACTTTTGACGTATTTTTTAATATTTCTGTAATAATTTTCATTGTCTTCGCTAATTGATTATCCTTTATTTAATTCTTCATTTTATATCAAAAAAGATTAAAATGTTCTAGTATTTTTATAGACTAATAACACTTGAAATTATTATCTTGCTGGTTTTTATAGTTATTAGATTATTGTCCATTCAATATCATAAATTTTTCTTCTTTTTCTTCTTAAGTCATCTAAATTTTATGGCAATCAATGGTAATAAATATAAAAATGTTGAAAAAATAAAAACGATTGCTAAAAAATAATACTTTACTATTCATGATTATTTAGATATCAATTGATTTATGTACTAATTATCAGATAACATCTAAATATTTAATTATTTCATATATCATTTAAATATTAATTGCATATACGATGTAGAATAAATAAATTTTAACTCAACTTAATAGAGTCAACTTACAAGCAAAAAACATTTTAAGCATTTAAAAGGCATTAATTTGAACTACTTTTTAGATATAACTCAGCCCTTTAAAGTTATATAAATGCCTGTAAATCTCTATCAAGCTATAAATTTTAATATAAATGTAGTTTGAGAACTTTATATAACATCATTAAATGAAATGAAATAACTATCAAAGTAAAAAATTAATGGTATACATACAAAGCTACATACTAAATTAGAATTTAAAACTATGGTTTTTTTTTTCATTTCATGAATATTCTCTTTATTAAAAATGAAAGAGGATAGCTTAGAGAAGAAATATTATGCTTACCATTAGCTTAAGATGATTAAAGTTAATCTAAATAGACCACTTTTCAAACTATTGTTAATTATTCAATCAAAGTAGAAAAATTAATTTTTGAAAATTGAGTAAATTTTAAGGGTATCAAACAAAAAATAAACCCTGAAAACAATTGTCTGTCTGCTATTTTTTACATCTATCTTATTCTTTCAAATTTATTTTATTCTAAGATTTCTAGTTCACATACGATTTTATTTGTTTTCTTTTCAATTGAATTTATTCTATAACAGAAACACAAAACAAACTTAAATTTCCATGCATATATCAATATTTTTTTGTTATCAAAAAGGGAATTTAACTTAAATTGAGTGAAATTATTTGGAATTAAATAGGAGAAAATAAATACCATTAATGAAAGTCAGTATATTTTAATAAAAGAAAATATACTTTTAAGGTTAATATTATTTTGAGTGCTTCTTTTTTAATAATCTGCTATTTATCAATCAATCGTGGTAATCTTGTTCAACATTGGATTATTTCCAGAATAAAATAAGAATTTATATAAGAAAAATAAATGTAAAATAAATTATACCCTTTCAAAAAAGTTTATAAACAATTTTTTGTGCTACTCTTAAAAATTTCTTATGAAATTATATAAAGAAATAAACTATTTTTCCTTTTGTAATTCTTCATAGTTCAAAGTATGTATTAATTCTGCCTTAAAAAAACTTAGTAGATTATAGAGTGGTTTTTAACGATAATTGATACGTTTTTTAATTTATGATGATACAAAGTATGTTGATTAAATATTGGTATAATTACATATTATTCTAAATTAATAAACAAACAAACAAATAATTTATTTATTTATTATTTTTCTAGCTATTTAATATTAAACCCCGAATAATATTCCTATTTTAAAACAAATTATTTCGACACATTCTAGCCTGAAATTCAAATTAAATAGAAATGTTTGTTATAAAAAGATTCTTTTTTATTTTGCAATATATTTAATATAAACTTAAAATATTTTTTTTTTAATTTATAAAAAAGAATTAAATCATTTTATGATATCAAAAAAAAAACATTTTAAAATTAAATTTGATTGATTTTTTATTATCTAGTTTTAGGTAAACAAACTAACGGCATCATAATAAAATAATTTATAAATTTAATAGAAATTTAAGCTTTATCTTATATAAATAATTTATAGATTTTAAATTTAATAGAATAATCTGATGGAAAATCAATCGCTCTAAAATATTTACAAAATTAATAGTTAATTAAATTAAATAATATTTTCAAATTAGTAAGAAAAATATGCAAATAAAAATGCTTGCAATTAAATTTTTCTGAGAATTAGCATCTATTCCTTCAAAATTAGGTACTATTTAATTGCCTGATTCATCTATTTGATCATCTGTTTTACTAATTGTGTAAATATTAGTTCCATCTTTATCTACAACAGCATCATTTATTTGTTAAAGTATTCTGTTCAGATATTCATCTTCAAAATTTAGAAATCTATCACTTTTATTATCTAAACTTGAATCCCCTTAAAGAACTCTTTCACATGCAGAGTTATCACCATATACGAGAGTACCTTTGCATAATTTACCATCTTTACCATCATTATTAGAAACTCTGTGATGAGCAAAAATAGATTGTATATTTTTAACAACTGTATCTCCACATTTGTTACTATTTTTTATATAAACACTATTCAATTCTTGTATAATCTTTTCTATATTTGCTTAATCAAAAATTTATTTATGACAATTGATATTATCTTCAGTTTCCTTTTAAAATTTATCCACTGATTCTTGAGATATTTTTAGTTTATTAGAGTCATCAAAGTAGTCTTTTAAATTTTCAACTCCAATACATATTGAGCATAAAGTGCCTCTAGTGTATGATGAAATAGCTTTTGCAAAATTTACCTTGCAAACAGCTTAAGTTTCTTTATTTTGTTATAAAATCTTTAAATCTGGATTAGAAAGTATTACTTCTGCTGTTAAATCAGGGGAGCTAATTTCACTACTAGGGCAATTTTTTTATATTTACTTTATATAAGTATGTATTAATTTTTAGAAAGCACTCTTAGCTTATTAAAGAGGCTTGACTTTTAATAAAGCAGCCTAATCAATCAATTTAGCCATATTGATATCACAACAAGAATTTTAACCAGCATATTATGAGCAAACTCCAAGATCTTCTTCTGATTTTTCAGAAGGTTTAGAGTTTAAAAATTACTTTTATAGTGCATCATTTAATTTTTTACCATTTGCATCAGTATATAGAATTCTAGTCAGAATAATCCTTGTTTTATAAAAAGCAGCATGATAGTTACAGTATGGTTTTAACTTTGCTGATTCTACTACAACTACTATGAAATTAATATAAAATGCTAATAAAATTAATTTTTTATTCATTGCTTTGCTGATTTTTAATATTAAAAAAATTTTTTTTTATTAATTACATAATAATTAATTTTGCTATCTATAGCATTTAAAGTATTCTGCTATAGAAATGATTGTTTGTTTCATGCAAAAATCTTTGTAAAAGAGATGAAAAATTTATAAATGATTAAAATAAGATTTATCAGATCATTAAAGTCTATAGTTTAGAGAGTTAAATAAAATTAGATTTTACAATTCTAAACAATATGATGAAATATTAAAAAAAGCGGAATATTATTCCATATCTTTGAAGCAATTCAATGCAAATTGGATAGAAAAAACTACTTAAACAATTTAGAAAGAAATTATTTTATAAAAAAACAAAGGATTTAAAATAATAAATGAAAGAAAGATATTGATATGACTTCAAAATTGTGGAATCTCTTTATGAGTAAATTTATAATTTCATCAAATTAAAAAAAATTTGTTTGTATTATGAGGTATAATACCAATAAAATTTTTCAGAAATTAATTTCAAAATTTGTTATTACTTTTGTGGGGTTTAAATAAATAATTCAAATATGATGAACTAGTCTACAAATAAGCAAAGTCTATGTTTGGTTTTTTTAAATTTTGTTTCATTTGATTAAATAATACTATGTAATGACCATTTGTGTAATTTAATATCTATTAGAAAAATTTTTAGAATAACTAAATTTAAAATATTAGCAAGATCAGTTATTATCAAAACATATAAATTATTTTATTTCCACAAATTTATTCTTTTATTTGGATATTTTAAATAAATTATATAAAAATTAATATTATCTAAACACGTTTCAAATGTTTGGATTTTGTATTATTGACTAGCTTGCTGCTTATCAAATAGTGCATTAATTGATTCTATTAATATCTTCTTTATTTTTGAAAGAAATTTATTTACATATTTTAGTTGAGAATGAAGGTTTTATTTTTTTTGTCTTATTTTTTCTATCTAAAGAAAAATCACTAATTATTTTTTATCAAAATTCAAAAGATATTTTATTCTTTTTCCAACCTGTAAATTTATAAAATCATTTAAATAATTAAAAATAAAAAGAATCTAATAATTTGTTGCTCTTCTGATTAAATCAAACATACCTTGATAGCTATAATTTTATCTGCATTATTTTAATTATATAAAATTTAGAGAAAATTTATTTTCAATCTGAATTTTGAGATTTTTAAAAATTTCTAGAAAATTAAATAAAATTATGTATATTAAATAATTTCAAATTTAATTTAAAAAATATAAAAATATAAAATTATAAATTATAAATCTATTATAAAAATAAATAAATTTACTTTAAAGAGTAAATTTTAATTATAAAATGAGTAAATTCAGGCATTATGCCTAAATTTAACCCATATTTATTTTAAATATTAATTTATTATATAGCATTTCCAGGAATTAAATTCTTACATCTCTGCGTTTGCAAGAATTTAATTCCTGGAAGTGCTATACTAGAATTTAATGTTAAAGCAATAATTGTTAAAAATAATATGTTTTTAATTTTAGATATTTAAAATATATGTATTAAATTGCATAGTAATCAAATAAATTCTTTTAAAAATTTAAGAGGTTTAGATCATATTACTTATTAATTACTTGAAAAACTTTAAATATCAAATAATTAAAAATGTATCCTTTCCAATAAAAAATTTATCATTGATAAACTTTTTATTTTAGTTCCTTTATATTCAATCTTTAATCATTTTTTTAACAAAGCCAAGTCCAAAAATGTGAGGTGTTGTGAAACATTGAAACTATTTCTTTAATAGTATAATTTTTATCAACTTACAGAAAGAAAATTTTTCTTAAGATATAAGTAATCAAAAGGAAATTGAAAATTTCTATTTTACCAGTTATTTATTTTATAATATTAATTCATCAAAAATTTAAAGGAAATATTTTGAGAATAAATAAATAGTAAAAAAGGTGATATAATATAATTGATTTTTTTTTAAATAGAATAATAAAAAAATAATTTTTGGATAAATTACAAATATAATTATGCTAATAGGAGTGGATTTTCATATTTTTAATCAGTAGTAATGTACAAAGAATAAATTAAAATATAATTTTATAAAAATTAAAATTGAGAATATAAATTAGTTTTTTTTCTTCGACTTTCCTTTTCTTTTTATTAAAAATAAGCATAAAAATTAGTTTAACAAAATTTAAATAATTAAAAAAAATTAATTATTAGATTTACTTCTAGTCATAATTGTAATTTTTTTATTTTTGATTTTAATTATTTAAAATTTTAAATGACTTAAATTATAAGATTAAGAAATTAAAGGCTTAGCTCTCTCTTATTAGCTATAAATTATTTAATTAATAATTATTGGCCA
Organism: Tetrahymena malaccensis 436; assembly: GCA_000231845.2. Classification (NCBI taxonomy): domain Eukaryota; phylum Ciliophora; class Oligohymenophorea; order Hymenostomatida; family Tetrahymenidae; genus Tetrahymena; species Tetrahymena malaccensis. The sequence continues at coordinate 183,028 of JH719953.1, forward strand.
ATAAGCCAATACAAAGAGTATAAAATAATCAGTAATATAATATGTTATTATTACAAAAAATGGAAAAATATTTTATGAATTTAATAATTTTAGCTGCTAACAGTTTATTCAAAATTTATAAAATATATTTTAACCTGATTCAAATTTTTCTTATTCAATGCGACCCTTATTAATTATACAATTTAAATTTAAATTAAAAATATTTACTAATTGCAAAAAGATTTAAATTTATTACTTTTGCAATTATATATTTTAAAAAAAATGAATTAACTAAATATTATTTTTATTAAATATATTTCTTCTTATTTTTGATATTCTTAGGTTATCTCTATAAAACAAATTAAAATATCTTTAAGCATTGATTTTTAATGTTTAGCCATTTATGATTGTTTTTTAAATTTTTAAAGTGATAATTTTAATCAAAATTATTGATGTAAAATTAAAAAATTTTTAAAGACAAATTTATTATAAATAAGTTGTGGTTGTTTAAAATAAGAAAATTTTAATTAATTAATTAATTAATTAATTAATTAATATTAAAAAATATAACACAACATTGAAAATAAAACAAAAGAGTTAAAAAAAGTAAAATATTTTTTAACTTAAAAAAAATAAGTAATTTTCTCACTAATAAAAAATTAAAAATTCTTTAATAAAAGAAAAATGGCAATAGAAGATTACGAATATTGCATATGTTAAATAATAAAGCTAATGCTCTCATTTTTCTTGATTTAGTTTATTGAAGTAAAATTTATTAAAAAGTGATATTTTAATTTGATGAATTTAATATATTAGGAAAAAGAATACTAATATTTGATAATGTTTTTCTCAATATATTTGATAGAGAGATATATTTAATTTTATATAATTAGAGATTAAATTTAATAAAATTATAAGATATTAGATAAACTTGCTTTTATTTTTAGCTTTGAGTTTTTAATTCAACAAAGATAAGAATTTAAAGAAATAGATAAATTTATTACAGTAGTATTTTTATTTTTTTTTACCATTTTAAATATCTTATGGACAACGAAGCACAGCTCTTAAAACAATATTTTATTGACAATTCTTTACTTATCCTACATTTTATATTATATTTACATTCTAATACTACCTTTAATACACTCTTTTTATGATTTGATGAATTATTAAAACCAAAAGTAACAACTGAAATAAAATATTATTAGCCTAATGAATTTCATGAGTTATACAGCACTAGAAATAATCATTTTAAAGTATTCTAATTATGGCATATAAATTTTTACCTTGCAAATTTTATAGGCTTCATTGATTGCATATGAATTAAAAAGAAAGAAAATTAAATGTGCTTTTAGTATATTCTTAGTAGCTCTTTTTCAGATAGTGTATGAATTTAGAGATGTCTTAAAAGAGGATTTAGATTTAACAATAATTTTTAATATAATTAATCTATACTAAGAGAGATTCTTATACCATAAATATAATATTTTACAAGTGAATTCGTTTTTTATAAAATTATATTAGTTAATATTAATAGCTGATTTGATAATAAATTAACAATAATTATTCTAAGAAAGAGAAATAATGTATATTATCATATAAATAACAATAACTGTTTCAATAACTAGCTTAATTTTAATTATATTTTAAATTTGTAAGTATATTGGATATCCCTTTAATGTGAAGTAAAATGTAATAGAATTTTCTACAGTTGAATAATTTGAAAAGTAATAAATTAGTTAAAATTAAAAGCTTTCAGGGTTTAAACAATTAGTAATAATATATGAATAATCTGAAAGAAATGCTAATTAATAAGTAGATATATTATTATTTTAATAAAATGATTGTTAAATTATCACTTAAAATGGAATATGCATATTTAATCTACCAAACAGCTTACGTTTAGAAGTTGAATTAGGTAGAGTCGATTTTAAATAATTTATGATCAGTTTAAAGAGTAAAAAATTGAACCCATTTATTTTAGAAATACAAATACTATTTCATTCATTTAGTGATAAAAACTAGTTCGAAACAAGTTAAATATGTTAGATACTTAAATTTTTTTATGATTTAAATCCTACAATTAAAATAAATATAAATAAAACATCAAATTATGCTTAGTATTTTAGCAATAGTAATTATGCTAATTTAGCTATTAAAGTATGCATAGATAGAATTATTTTTAACAAAAACATTCAACAATTTCAAACTATGAACCCTGAATATATTTTTTAAGATTTATATTTTTGATTAAAATAATAAATTAATTTTGTGTCATTTTACATTTGTATTTTATTTTGTTAAACATTTTTAACTATTTATTATTAATTTTTATTGTAAATTATCAAAACTTTTTAATTTAAAAAAATTTTTTTAAACTAAATTCCTTAAAGATTAATAAATCCTTATCTCATCTTTTTATTATATCCTAGTTAGTTGAGAAAAAAATTTAATTCTTTGAAACTTAACCTAAATATAAAAATTTATTTAATTATATATTCAAAATCAAATAAGTTTTTCTTTAAATTTTATTATTTTTAAATCAATTTTTCAATTAAATTGTTTATTTAAAAAGTAAATGTAATTCCTTAAAAATAATTTGATTTAAATCAAAAGAATATGTTTAAATTTAATAAAGCATATTTATAAAAAATGAATCACGAAATATTATAAATTTATCAAATCAATAAAGATAATAAACAAATAAAAATGCTGGCAATTAAACTCATGCTATTGTTAGTGTTTATTCCTTCAAAATTAGGTGTAATTGCATTACCAGATTCATCTATTTGATTATCAGTTGAACTAGTAGTGTAAATGTTTACTCCATTTTGATCAACCACAGCATCAGGGGTAGCTTAAAGTAGCCTATTTAAACTTTCATCTTCAAAATTAAGGAATCTACCACTTTTTTGTTCGAGAGCTGGGTCACCCTAAAGAATGCTTTCACAAGCAGAGTTATCACCAAAAACTGTAACACCCTTGCATATTTTACCACCTTTACCATCGTCATTAGTAACTTTATGATTAAGAAAGATAGATTTTACCTTTGAAACCACAGCATCTCCACATTTATCACCATTTTTAATATAAGCACTATTCAGTTCAGTAACCATTTATTCAATGCTGGTTTAACTAAAAAGTTAAGCATGACAATTAATTGCATCATCAGTTGCTTTTTAGAATGTATTCACTGAGTCTTAAGATATTTTTAGTTGCCCTTGAGCATTGAAGTATTCGCTCAACTTATCAACGCCAGCACAAATTGAACACAAAACACCTCTAGTGAAAGATGAAATAGCCTTTGCAAAATTTACTTTGCAAGTAGCTTAAGATGCTTTGTTTGTCTAAAAAACTTTTAGATTTTTATTTGAAAGTATATTATCAGCTGTGATAGTAGGGGAGGGTATTGCACTGGCAGGACAATTTTTATTTAATTGAGCAATATAAATATTTGTGAATTTCTAGAAAGCACTCTTAGCTTATTAAATAGGCTTTACTTTCAACAAGGAAGCTTAGTCAATCAACTTAGCCATGTTGATATTACAGCATGAATTTTATCCTGCATACTAAGAACAAACTCCAAGATCAGCTGCAGATCTCTTAGAGGGTTTAGCTTTTTAAAAATTCTTTTGCAGAGCCTCGTTTTTTTGCCTGCCTTTATTATCAGAATTAAGAGCATTTGTAAGAATGATTTTTGCTTTGTTAAAAGCTGTATGAGAGCTACAAGTTGGATCAGAGTTCTTCGATCCCGCTAAAACAAAAGCCATACAAAGATAACAAGCTAATAAAATTAATTTAATATTCATTTTTTTAATTGTGATTTATATTTTTTTTATTAATTTATTTTATTAAAATTTTAGTTTATGACCCTATATTATTTATTCACAAATTTATTATTAAATATTAAATGTAAGTAAACTTTTATAATGGAAATCTTAATTTAGACAAAAGTCTTTGAAATCCCTAAAAATAAACTTACAAAACTTTGATATAAAAATATTAAATTATCAAAGTCTATAGTTCTAATTATTTAAAGTAGAGTATATTTTTCTATTACAGTATATTGCAGATAATCATAATTGAAAAATTAAATAATACTCATAAAAGTCGATACAATAATGTATATAAGTTAATATTTGGAGATTAGCAACTATATTTAGAAATATTTTTGCAAAAATTAAAGGCAATCTGTTAAAAATTAAATGAATTTTTAGTGATTAAATTTTAAAAATAAATAAATTTAAAATAATGCTGGCCTTTCATAATGAATTAATAAGTTCATCTAAATAGAAAAGAATTTATTTTGAAATCGGGCAGAAATTTATCAGAAACCAAATTAAAGATAACTCATTACTTTTTTTATAATATAAATCATTAAAAGACTAATTGTCTACAAATTTATGTATTCTAATTATCCTTTTTGAATTAATTTTGATTAATTTTGTTAATATAATATTTGAAATTAATAATTTCTTTTATTCTTAAAACAGTTCTTTGAAAATACTCAAAAAAAATTATTTTTGAATGTGTAATTATCCTTTTTGTGAATAAATTAAATACTCTACTTTCATAGATTTGTAGTATTTACTTTGAATATACTATAAATTTTTTTAAAAATTTATAAATAATCTAACTCTTTGCTATATATTAAAAATGAACAAGTAACTATGTTTAATTTAGAAATGTAAAATTTCCTTTCTAAAATATGTAAATAAATCTTATGCAATTAAAAAAAAGTAGTTAGATATCTCAAATATTAGTCACAGCTTTATTTTTTCAAATCAATCCTATCAAAACCAATATATTTACCAGCAACAAAAAGGATTATAATTTTCTTAAATTTTAGAGTAATAATATTATATTTTATTCAAATATCAAGTTATGTATTGATGAAAGTAGTAATTTAACAAAAATTATTTTTCATAATAAATTATTTGTTTAAATTTTTATTAAAAATAAAGTTTTTTTATTTATTTTATTAAATTTTTAATATTTTATATTTTAAACTTTATATAGTTTTTTGCAAAATATAACTTATTAAATAAATTTATATTCGAGTTTGTTTTGCTTTAATTAACATATTTAAATCAAAATTCAAGATTTTTATTTTTAATAAATATAATTTAATTACAATAGAAATACATAGTATTAAGCTCTAAATTTTTTTTTCAAACTACTTTTCGTAAAAACTAAGATAAGATATATAAAAATTTTATCAAAAATAATAAGATTATTTTTAAAATGTTAATAGTAATTCATATTTTTTAATAAATATATCTAAGTTAATTATACAAATCTTAACTTTTTAAGTTTGATAAAAAATAATATTAATAAAAAAATTAAGCTTTATTTGAGAGTTGATTTAGTATTAATTCTTAAAACAATTAATATATTTTTAAATATCTAAAAGTGCTTGAAATATTTATTTTATTTATTTTGTGAGTTTTTAAGAATTTTAATTAGTTTGTTTATATGAATGGCTATAAACAAGTAAATTAATTAATATCTTTCTATATCTAAATTTCTTCTTTTTACTTATGTTTACAAATAAATACTCAATAAATTAATGGTTATTTTAAATTTTAACATTGATAATGATTTATATAAATTATTATTTAAAAGCAACTTAAATATTTTAGAATCATACATACAGTTAGCTTATTTAGTATTATTTTTATTTATTTGATTGTTAGAAGTACATTATTAATTTGGTTTTAAACTCATGGATTTTTTTATTTCTACTCATTAGATGTAAATAATTATTAAAAATATTTATACTATAATAACAATATTACATGATTGATTGAATTTATTATTTTCCTTGCTTAGCTGCATTTAGAATAATAATTTTACATTTAAAAAAATATATTTTAATTGCAACAATAAATAAATAATATTTGTAATTATGAACCTTCTTATACCTATAATTTTAATAAAATGTTTCATATTAATCTGCAACAATCAGTCATTCTACTATTGGCAACTATCTCCAGCTCTGTTGTATGCAAAACTTCTTAAATAAATATGCATTTTTGATTGGTTTTAATAAATTATCCTTTGTAGTATAAATCAAAATTATCTGGATCTAAATCTGAATAGCGAAGGCTTATCAAAGCCTTCAAATTTTCAATTGAATCATTAGCATCTATATCTAATTAAAACGAATTACAGTTAGCCGTCGAAGGCTTAGATCTGCTATCAAATTTTAGAGTGATTATCATCTTATTTTTAAACTAAATCTTTAAATTTTGAACCTTTTTTACTTATAAAATAAATATAAAAAATAGATATTAATATAATTAACAAACAAATATTAAATAAACACAAGCTACTAACATTATTTACTGTTTAAATGCATTAATAAATAAATAACATCTACTAATACATTTTTTTTCATCAGGATATTGTAGATTAGCTATTAAGTATTTTTAAATTTTAGTATTGATATCTAAAGTCATAAAATTAAAACCAAGTATTTACAAAGCAAATCTATTTTGAATAAAATATTAAATTCATTTATTAATTAGTTTAATCATATTTTAATAAATTATTTAATTTCAAATACATAATCAAGGGTAAATTAGCAAATTAAAACTCTATTTAAGTTTTATTACAAACTGTTGAAATGAAAAATAAATCAGCTTACAATTTAAATAAAAAAATACTTTTTGAAGAAATTTTGATTGAATAATTTATAAATGCTAAAATTAGAATAAAATCTGTAATCACTTATTATAAGCAACAAGTAGAATGATCAATAATAGCTATTTATAGATAATTATATATTTTAGTTTAATTTAAAGTGTGCTTATTTTTAAAAAAATAAATTTTATAATTGGAAATCAAGGTATTGCTTTGTATTTAAAGATTTAATAATATTGATTATTAATATACTTACATTAAAGATATTTTAAATCTCATATCTTGAATATCTTCATGAATTCGTCATTTTATTTGTAAGAGTTTTTTATTTTATAATATTTATTTTAAACCATTAATTGTAGAATGTCAATATATAATAACTGGCTTTTAAATGAATCAGTAAAATTAATTATTTTAATAGAATAAAAAGACTTACTAAAAATTTTAGAAAATAGTTTACAATACATTTATTAAATTGCTTTTATTTTAATTAAAAAACTGATTTCATAAAATCTAATTAATGTCAAAATTTTTGTGAACGTTTTAAATTAGAATTATTAAAATTTTTGAGATTTTGTTAAATTAAATTTGATAGGTGTCATGTTAAACTTTTTTAAGTTAACAAAGTAGATAAATATAAATCGGTATAATTAATTATTTTATTTTGTAATTTAAATGAATAATTAAATCTAAAAAGGAGGTGCTTTGTATTAATTATTATGCAGGTTTAATTGTTTTTAAAATGACATAAAATAAATAAAAAGATAAAAAATGTTTTTGAATAAATTCTGAGCAAAAGATAAAAAAAATTTCAGGTTTTCCATCTCAAATAAGAGGAATTGAATACCATCAGAGTAATCTTAGAGGAGTTGGATACAAAAAACATAAAAAAAAGAAAAGACCTCAATATAATAAACGAAAACATGATTTAATTTACATATTTAAACCAAAAAATAATAAATATCTCTTTGCTGTAAAAACAAAATTTAAATGTAAATTAATATTTCTTTGGATAATAAAAAGAAATTTTATACTTACCACTTATTTGTTGATCACCTATTTATGAGATTTTAAATTTTATATGTTTTAAAGAGTATTGAATTTGCTAATATTGAGGATACATACCGTGAGGAAATAAATAGAATTCTATTGTGTTTATACAATCAGTTAGTTTTATATGCATACAAATAAACAATGTGAAAAATATACATTAAGGTTGATATAATAATGAGTTAGAAAGTAAAAATTTACTTATTTTTTTGATAAATATTTTCAGAATAAATAATTGCATTTTGATTATTTTAGTTTTTTATATAATTTTAATTTTGTAAATATCTTAGAATGGAAGTCAGTTTAAATTTGCTTATATTATTACTTTAGATGTTGTTATTTAAGAATTAATTTTATAAATTCATTTTTATATTTTTATGTATTAGAAATAGCTTATCAGAAAATAGTGCAACATGTTCTTGTAGAGTTAAAAACAGTTACAATGATAGGAGCACCTTCGCAAGTTTAGAGGTTTAAGCAAATCATTTCTTCTTTGAGAGTTTTGCTACCTTATTTTAACTCAAAAAACTCTGGATCAAGATCTGTGTATCTTAAAGAAATGAGAGTCTTTAAATTAGAAACAGTCTAATTGGCATCAACATCAACAGAAAACTAGTTGTTATCAACATTCGAATGCTTGAAAGCGCTGTTAAATACAACTTAGATTATCATATTTTGTTAAGCAATTATACGTAATTGTATTTGTATAAGCTTTATTTAAGACTTTATTTTTTCTTTTACTTTTAATAACAAAAAAATTATTTATATGAAAAACTTCTGCATTCTTTCTTTTAAATTAGTGATAAGATTGAAGAGTTAATAGAAATTTGAGAATTAAATCCAAAAAAAGGCTGACTAACTCTGATTACTATAAATTAATTAAATTTTGATTTGAAATAATATTGATAGATTTATCAATGAAATAGCTGTCTTTCAAGTCTATCACAATTTTAAATATAATTAGTAAATTTTAGTGTCTTTTGGTGTTAAATTATATGTGTTTCCAGTCTAATCTAATAATAATTTATCCTATTTTTAGTAAATTTTTCTCTTTTTTGTTTAATTTTACCTTTAATCTTAGAAATAATCATTAAATTCAAAGACTAGATAATCTAATTTACTTTTTAAAGCTCATTTCTTTACCTTTTACCATCATTAAAAAAACGACTAAGTAATAAATCTCCATCTAAAATAGAAAAAAATTCTTATTTTGAATGCCTTTAATTCATTATAATAGATATCTATAAGGCGATGGCTGATGTTGAAATATAAAAACAATATATATCAGATAAATAACAAACCTAACTTAGAAGGCCACAGAAACCATCAAATCTGTTTAAATATTAAATTCGTTTTGCTATTTTATAAATATATTTTAAAATAAAATAAGTTTATTTTGACACTAAATATCTTTCTAAAAGTTTCATTGTAAAAGAATTTTGAGAAATAAAATAATTATCTTATTTTCATTAAATATTTACAAATACACAAAATTTGTTGATAAATTTAAACTAGATAGATTGCATCAACTTTTAATTACATAAAATAGTATTTTTTTTTTTAATAGTGAAATTTATGAAAATCAAAAAATATAGTTTTGAGGTGGGTAATCATCAATAACGATGTGTTTATCAAGTATTTATTAGAATAAAAAAACAATAATCATTGATATTAAAAGGAATTTTTAACTTAGAATTATGTAAATATATTTAAAATGATGAAACGAAAACATTTTTTTCATTAAATAAAATGGCATCTTTGATGTTTAGTCTTTATTTTATGTAATTTAGACATTTAATTGTTATTATTAGTTTTGAAGAAAAATATAGAAAGATACTTTGAAATAGATAGAAAGCTTCAGAAGATTATTTAAATCATAAAAGAACTTAAATATAAACCCAACACTTACAAAAAAATCATATAGATAAAAATTTAAACTATTTTTAGCAATATTTTAAAATTATATTTTTTTTTCTCTTTTATAAAAAATAAAATGCTTGACTACTTCTCATTATTAAGGAGGCTTGTTTTAATCGTTTTATACAATTGTTTATTATGCCTTCTGCTTAGCTTCTATTTCTGAAGATTCTTTAATTAGTTTTTCGAAATCTGAATCTTCTATTGTATAGTTTGTATTACAATAAATGCAATTTAAAGTTCTATCATTCTTTTATTTCATATCAACTAGAGTTTCTGAGCCTATCTTTACAAGTAATTACATAAAATTTTCATTACAGCATCTACAGAAAAAGTCAACTGGATAGCGTGTGAGCTATATGTCATCAATGTTAAATTACTTCTCAAGCATCTCCTTAACTAGGCTGAAATTCATTTCTATTCCATTTTAATAAAATTATAAATTAAAATAAAATAATAAATTTTACACTGATATTTCATCTATTTGAATATATCTGAATTAATTATATCTTCATGTAATGCCTCTAAATAAGGTTCTTAAGCTTCGGGCATTTTTTATAGCATGTATCCAAACGATCTTTCAACTCTTTATATATAAATAAGTCATTTAAATTGAGTTGTTAATTATTTAGAACTTTACTTAGACTCATTTGATTTAGTGTAAATATCACATAAATTTAGAATTTAATCTGATATTTGGTAGAATTCTTAGACTTACTTTCCAGAAAATTTAACCCAATCTTATTATTCGTTATAATCTAAACCAAGTACACTGAAAGATTCTTGTTGATACCCATATAAAACCTTATGTTTAATTATTAAATAAACTAACATAAAACAATCTTAAAATGTGAATTGTGAGTACCTTTCCAACTTTAAAAAAAGGAGCAAATTATTAATTAGGGCTTTTGTATTTTATAGAAAATCCCCTGATTTCTCCGTTTGCCATTGATTCAGCATAGAAATCATATGAGTTCTTTTCTTAGTCATCAAATGAAATAATAGCTTTAATTCTTTCTTCTCCCTAAATAAAAAAGATTATAATCCCCTTATTATTTTATAAATTCTACCTTCAAGAGAGAAGAAATCATCAAGCTTGTGCTGAAACAATTTCCTAAAAGATTAATTTATCTTTCTTCTTATAATTTGAACTTATCCTAAATAATTTTCGTTTTATGCAATAATAGCATTTTCAATAAAAAAAACTTACAACTGAAGTTTGTAAAGAAGTTGTATTGTCAACAAATGTGATTCTAAAATTCTTTTTAACAGAGAATCCCTTAATGACATGGTCTTTTTATTTAGGGTAATCTTTGAATGTTCTTAGTGATTTAAAAACTAAACTTTTAAACATTTCTATATAAAAATACGCAAATCAATAAATTAATTGACAAAACAAAGCAATCAGATTTATTTCTAATATTTTATAAGCAGCTTAAGCCTATAAAAACACTCTAGATAGATGATAATAATTTCTAGATATTTTAAACTTTCTATCATAAATAAAAAAGTTAGCCAAAAAATTTAATATAAATGTGAATAAAAATTGCTAAAATTCAAATAATATTTATTTTATAATGAAATTAGAATACTTTTGTAATAAAAAATTACGGCCATTTAATTAATATAAAAGTAATAAATATAAAATATATACAGTTTAATTAATCAAATAAAGTAATTAATAATGTATATTGATATTGTAATTCAATTTTTTAACAATACCACACTCACTCTCTCATCTATTCATTCAATCAATTAGTTTTTGAATCTAAACACTTTGAGATTTAAAATGGTTTTATTAAATGCTAATTGTTTTTTTCCCTTTTGTGCTGTTTGGCAATACAATCGAAGTTAAATAAGCTTAGAAATTATTATGAAAAGAATTCAAAGTTTTTTTAATTGGTTTTTATTTTTAAGTTTATTTAGATTTTTATTATTTTTCATTATCTTCATAATCTGTTTCATTTTATTTTAATAGTGGTTCCAAAATTTTTTATTAAGTTTATAATTATTTCTGCTGGGACGACTGCTCCTTTGAGTTATTTTCAACTGGCTTTAATTAAGTTTCTTACATTTTTTGTTAAGTTTCGCTCACTTTCGAAAGAACATCACTACATGAATTATTTTAAACTCTTTTTTACTATTTAATTTTTTTTTCACTGCTTTATTTGAATATATTTTCTTTTTTCTCTTTGCTTCTAGAAGTTAAAATAGATTCAAAATATTCAGAAGTAGGACTTCTATCGGTTAATATTTATAGAGTTCCTGGCTGAGTTTAATTTGTGAATATTTTATTTGAATTAGGGAGTTTGTGTAAAGAAACATGTTTCAAAGGTTTTAAAGTCTATGTTAGTGTCGATTCATTATTTTCCTAAGTACTAAAGTTGTTATTATTGATCTTACTTTTTATCTTTTTCAACTAATTTTAATCTTTTTCTTTTGGATCTTTAAAACGATTTTCAATAGGAATTAAAAACTTTTAAAGACTATTTTTGCTTAGTGTTTTGGCATAAATTTTAATAGATTCATTAAATACCCCATTATCGTGTATTATACCAATTGCTGAATGAGGACTAAGACAGCAAGTACTTACAGAATTTTTTTAGGCAAATTAGCTAGTATTTACTTGGCTCATCTTAGAATTTGCTTATTCCTTAATAAAAAAATATTAGAAGTTGCCTTAGAGTTTAGATTAAAAATTTTGATTTTAAAAATATGAATTAATAAAAATTGCATTGAAGTACATCAAAAACAGTTGACGGTGTATTTAGTTAAGGTGGATTTGTCAAAAATGATAACTTTTACTCCCTTAAATCAGCTAATTTAGATTAATAAGAGCTAGTTTCAGAAATACCTAATCCAGATAAATATTATTAATGTCTTCTGTTTTATTTTATTCCTGTTCTACTAAAAATATCTGTCATTCTTAAAGGAAAGTCTGTTCTTTCTTCAGGTGGATTTGAGTTAGCATCCATTCTTTTAAATCTCATCATAATCTCCCTGTTTACTGAGTTAGGATTTAGTTCCTCCTCAAAAATTTTTTTAAGTTCTACTTGCTTTCTAGTTTTCTTTAAGTTGTATAAATAGATTACTACTTAATTAATTATCTTACAATTTTATTGAAATTAATTTGATTATTTTCATTTTTAAAGTATTATTTTAAAAATGTATTGAAAATGATTAAGTTTTGTCTTTAATTTCTATTGTATTTTTAAATAAATTGTTACATTGTATCTTGCTATTATGGTCTCTGGTTTTAACTCACCTACACCGAAATACTTTTTATCATTTAGAGCTTTTATTTTCAATTTAGATGGGTTTTCTTTCCAGTTTATACTATTCATAATATGGAGACAACAGTTTTCACATATAAGAGCTGCTCTTGAACGAAATCCTGGATTATTGACTAAAGACAGATATTATTCTTCTGATAGCTCAGGCTCTTAGTTCCTTATAACTCTTGGTATAATATAGTTAGGATTTACATCAAATCTCTTTTCGTCTTAATCAGTAACTTTTGGGAAATCTTATGGAACATCTAAATCAAGTTTGTCTAATAATCTATACATTTTCTCTAACTTCTCCCTCTCTTCTAAATATTTTTGCTCACTTTGTTCTTTTTTCTTTTCTTTTTCACCAACATGGTCAAACTGCCAACTCTTTATAATATGATCATATTCAACCATGTACATCCCATTTAATTCTACTTCTTCTAGACATTTTTTACATTTTTCCTTAGACTATAAATCTATACCTTTTCCAATAGCACTTTTCACCTTACTTATGTGGTTTGGAATCTGTTTTTTTTAATTAATACAAATAAAAATTAAACTAATATTTTTTTAATTTTATTAAAAATGTTTTTTTTTATTTTATCAAGTTTTTTTAACTCTATTTTGAAAAATATATGAAACACAAAGTTATTGATTGAGAATTGAGATTAAAATAAATAATATTTATCTAAATGCATTTCAATTATATTATTTAAGTGATTTTATTTACATCAGTTTCAATGAATGGTAAACTCTTAGACTATTCCTTTAAAACTTTGTAGTCTTAATTCATTTTTTGACTGACTGATAATGTTTTACATTAAAGAAACCATATCTTGCCTTTTGGATCGATTTTAAAAATCCCTTTGAAAAGAGATATAGTAATTGGCTTTTCATAAGTGTTTTCAACATGCTTGACAATTTCTTCCATCTTTGTTTGGAAATATGAATTTATTGCATGACCTTTTAAATCAGTTGTTATGGATTGGTTATCAGATTCAAAAGTGATAACACGCTAATATATATCGAGACTGGTGTCATTAATTTAATTTGGGTTGGATATTTTCTGAGACAAATAAAACTCCCTATTCCATGTTACTTGTATAACAGCTATTAATTTTATTTAATTTGTTTGAATATTAAGTGTGTTAAAATGATGTATTGCTTAGTTAATTGTAATACATTCATTCATTTTATAATTGTTTACAATTATTGTCTCCTTTGGATTGAATGAACTTTTAGAGCACTCCATCGATCATTTCTCCTGGTCTTGCCTTTATGAGAAATTCATCTAATATTGTATTTTTTTTTGAGTAAATTTGAATGTCTTTTCTAAATGATAAAAGTTGTTAAGAATTTACTGAGCTATTCTAAATTCATATATTAATAAATCAGCTTGCTTGTGTTGTTTGGATTTGTTTCCTTTGAACTCATATCAGAGAAAGACTTTTTTGGGGAAAAATTTTCTTAGCTGCTATATTTATATCTAGTAGATGAACTTTATTGATGATTATACTACTATTCTCCCTTTAACCTAACATTTTATACCTCTTATTTATAAATCCACACTGCTACAATCCCACAAGGAGCAATATTGGTACTGAATTTATTTAAAATCTACTCCTTTTCAAGATTTTGCTTTTTCTTAAAATAAACTTGGCTATCCATAGAGAAATACCAAGAATATATCCCTCCATTTTAGAACATGATTGTGTCTGGAATATTAATGAGCAGGACTAATTTTATTTTAAATTGTTTTAAAAAATGATGATAATCAATAATTGAAATCAAAGAATTATATTATTTGTATAAATCTTAAATTTAACTTACTTTTCTTTAATAGAGAATCAACTTTCCATAAACTCTTAAAAATTTAATAAATGAAACCATCTCCAGACTCTATATTGCTATATTATTCAATCATTTTCTAAAATATTTCTGCGTCCTTTAAGTAAATTTATTTCAGGCTTTTTCTAATTCCAATTATTTACTTTATTTTAATATGAAAACTATTTGCAAACAAAAACAAATCAAATCAAATAAGCATAAATATTAATCAAAAATTAAGTAATTATATAAAATTTTTTATTAATGAAACATACAATAAAAACATGGTCATTTGCTTGAGTTAGTCAGTAAGTCAAAAATCAAACATTAAATTCAATCAAATAATCATTGTATTAATCTATTTTTATTTGACAGCAATTAATTACTCATCTTAAATTATTAAACCCTACATTTTTAACATTTTTCTACTGTAATAAGTGAGAGAGAGATAATTAATAAATTAATTGATTGGATAGTATTTTATTTTAGCAAAGATACCAAAAAATATAAATATTTAAAGAGTTTATTTTAATTTTTTTACTCTAAAAAAAATGAATTCAATATTTTAAATGATTTAAATTTTTATAAAATTTGATTAAAATTGTTGAAATAATTTAATTTGAATTATATTTTGATAGAGAGACCTATTTTTTTAAAATAAAGACATTATAAAAATTTCATATCTATTAAGATAAAATAATATTATATTCATTCCTAAAAAATTATACTTGTTTAATAGATAAAAATACATAGATTTTCTTAACAGACATTTAATAAAAAACAAAGGCTTACATAAATATTATTACTGATCTTTAAATTTATCATTATTTCTAATTGTGTTGTTTAAATGTACAAGATAATTAATTATCAGTTTGCTATTTAATCTTTTAATATACCTAATTTACTTTGATCGAAGCTATCTACAAAGCTTTAATCATTTATTTATTAGGGTTTATGATCAGTTTATTGAGCCATATTATTTTACTCAAGCATTTTCTCTCTTTCGGTTTTGATAGCTTTGGAATAATTCTCATTTTCTTCAAAGAGTTATATATTTTACTCATTCAAATCTATAAATTTATCATCATTTCTAGAAAATGATGGTTGATTTCCATCTTCAACTTTACTATTTCCTTACATAGTATGTGATGGATTTTATTAAAGCTCTATCTATTAATTTGCATTTTTAGCAAATGCTGAAGCTTTTTTAAATCTAACAGATTCATATAATCCTCCCTCTTAACTAAATTAAGAACTTTTGAAACTATTTTATCGTTTCTTATCATTTTATGCTTAGTTTTTATTGCTTGAAAATATATTTTATTAGTTAAGATTAGTTGAATCTTATGATTTTTAAAGAATTTAGATTTAAAAGCTCCTAACAATAAATTACTCATTATCAATCACCTTTATTATTATTTTTCCAATATCTTTTTTTTCAGGAACACCACTTATTAAAATGACTCCGTTTATTAAATCGATATTATGAATCCAAGAAGGCAGTTTTTCATTATCTGTTAAGCCTTTTTCTATATATTGAATATCTAATAATTTATGAATACCTTAGCAACACGAGATATCACTATTTCTTTCAAATGCCTTAATAGACTAAATAATATGGCTAAATGTATGTAAACTCTCACCTTGAGTTACTTATAAAAGCTAAGTAGGTTTGATAGAAAATCCAATAGCTCTTGATTTAATAGCTTCTTGAAGTAAAGTCCTTGAAAATTTAATTTCTTTAGGAAATCTAGTTATAGGATCATAATAATATCTAGATAAAGATCTAAAAATCTCTCTAAGAGAAGCCCTAAACGTCATTTCATTTATGGTGAATTAGGGATAAGGATTAGAATGAATTTCTTCAAAGGATGGATTAATTTCTACATATGCTTTATACCAGTCTATTTCAAGAAAATACTTACAAGCTTTGTTCTTCATAAAATCAAAAATATTTTTTGTGATTTTGTCTTTTTGTAACAAATAATCTACTAAAAAGCATGAAATGGCTTATGACAATACCGAATTAATGTTTAAAAGAGTTTCTAGTTATTATTCATTTATTATTCTCTTTTTTTCTGGAAGCTGCTCTTACTTTTCTTTAATAAATATTAAAATTTATTAGAAATTTATTTGGCCTTCTGAGAAAATACTGATTTTATCATCTATGTTATTTGAATTTACATTTTTTTCTAAATGTTATAATCTTGTTATTTTATCATACATATATAAGCTTTACTTAATATTTTCAGCTACTGACTTAGAGTTAAAATTTGCGTAAGTAGATTTTCTTTTTTAATGCAATTTATCCATTTCATATTTTTTCTATTTCAAAACACATTAAGAGCTATTATTAATAATAGCACCAGTTTCAACATTTATATTGGAATACTTTTCTTTTTGATTGTCTTCATTGATGTTATTTTCATTTTTTTTTAAACTGCTATTCTTAAAAGCATTATTTAATTTTTAAGAGCTTTCAATTAAAATTTTTTTGGATTTTTTATCAACTATCCCAATTTCATCTGAATTAACGCCGTAAGGATAAATTTTTATCATCACCTCTTCTTCAAAACTAAGTCTTTTATCTGTTTCTATATCTTAAAAATCCAATTTTTGTTATTCAGGACTATAGTATTCAAAGCTTGTAACTTAATTCTCTTTCATCAATTCTTCTGAAAGCTGATACAGGATTTCACTCTCTCCTAATTTTTGTTTAAAGAAATTCCAAAGCTCTTAAGCTTATTTCCTAACTTAATTAGTAATTACAATTTATTTTTTATACACTTCACCAACATAAGCAACATCTTTAGAGTAGATGTATTGTTTCTTAAAAGATAAATTATAAATCAAATGTTTATATTTATACAATCCCAGTAAACCAAACAAAGGACCTAAAATTTAAATTGCTAGTTAGAAAGCATAGCTGAAAGGAATTTTATTAGGAATTATAGTAAATTTATCAATATAAAAAGAGTAGCCATCTGTGGCATTGACTTGAATTACAATATATTAGTTAAAATTAGAAACAGAGGGATTTCCACTAAAAACCCTATCAGTAGGAGAAAATTAAATCCAAGAATCTTTTGGAATATTTACAAATTAGTCTCCTTATTTTATTGAAGCTGAATACTGTAGCATTGGAGAATCAGGACATGTAAAAACTTCGCTACTTATTTAATATTAAAAGCTATCTTAAATAAAAATTTGACCTCCAGAATACTTTGAATTCAAATCTTGTTATAGATTTGTTTCCTAAGATAGAGTAACAGGAGCTTACAATGATAAGAAAGGTAAATTTTAGTATTCAAAAGTATTTATGTAATCATAATTAACAACATCAGAAACAGTCATTTAAATAAGAATATTTCCAGGAGTAGCTAGTGAGCTAAGAGCATATTTTACTCCGTTTTATAAAATTCCATTAATATTCGCAAGACTTCCTTCCATCTTTAATTAGTCCTGTGCAGAAGAAATTAAAATTAGCACACTTGGATAGCTCTTGTTGACAAACTTAGCTTTAGTTGTAGGTATTACAGAACCGTCAGGTAATTTTTCAAGCATCTGTAATTATACAGTGATATCATTTTAATTAGAAGTTATCATTTAATTCTTGTTTTATAAATCAACATAAATCGATTGAGTTATGTAAAAATTGATTGTGTAATTTATTATATTTTAATTTAAAATAAACTGTATAAAGTCTTTTACAAGATTTAATTAACTTCCATTCCATTTTGCTAAGTATATATTTTCGTTCACTCCAAAACTTAATTTTTAAGAAGGAGTATATGAAGGCTAAATATATCCACTTTTATCAATATAACCTGTCACCAAGCATGCCTACTTTATAGCAAGAGAGTCATCGCTGTTAATTTATAAATAATTGTTAACGAATGCTGAGTCTGTTACTGATTAGTAAGTTAAGAAAACCACCTATTAAATAGTGTCTATGTATTAACCTTGGTTATTCTTTAATAGTGAATTTTTACTAATACTTAAGCTCAATATTTAAGTGCTTGGCTGAAAAGTCATCCAAGAAGGTAAAGGTTATAGAACATTCTAGAAATAATACTATGCGTCACGCACCAAGATACCTTAAGTTTGATAAATTGGAACCAAATGCATTTCAATTTACTATCCAACTTGAAGTGGCTAACCTTTTTATAAAACTTATCTGCTATACTCATTTGAATTAGCTAAGCTTTTCAATTCATAAATTTAGGTATGTAAAATGATTTGGTTTTAAATTTACAGAAGATACAAGTAAAATTAACTTGTGACAAATACCTATGAATTATCTGCTGAAAGGCATATACTGTAGTAGCCAAAAGCACCTGTATCTCCTATAATTTGAACTACAACAGGGTTAAGAATATCTACTATGCTAATAAGGATGATTGAGGGATATTCATAAGTTGTAGCTAAAAAGTATTGATCGTTTGGCATCATTTTAATGTTAAAAATGGAGCCTATTACTATTAACTATGATACCTATACCAAAGAATAATCACTATTAATTTAGACTATTAAAATACCTTCAAAAGTAGCTGTTAAAACCGCGTATTTATCATCTAAGATTAATCTATTTATTAAGATAAATAAAGTTTTTAAATTTAATCTGTTAATTTTTAACCAGAATCAAAAAATTGATTTAAATATGATTAAAATTCTTGAAACAATAAATTAATAACAAAAAGCTTCAAAAAAAGAGAGAAAGCATAATTAATTAAAAACCTGAATTTCAAAGGCTTTCAATTAAAAAGAGCTTTTTAGAAAATTTTTTTATGGGATGGATTAAATAAAAAAAATGTTTAAATGGATTTAGAATTGATAATATACTAAATAATTATATTTATTTTTTGAGATTAAAAAAATAATTTCAATTCTCCCTTTTCCAATTAGAAAGAAATTTTATTAAATTAATTATAATTTGAAAAAAATACTAAAAGTTTGAACAGCCATGAGAAAAAAAAGAGGATATTATTTATGGCTTTAATGGATTAGTAATATTTCCAGTGATAACTCCATAAGAATCTAATAACATAAAGACATAATTTTAATCTTTGTTAAATACAGCTCTCGTTAAAGTCGTTTATCCTAGAGTATATTTATAAGTATCTAATACGCTAATTATAAAAGGATTCAAAGGATCTTCTATTGAGATGATATATGCATTTATGTAATTACAAATAAACCCAAATTTAAATTATTTAAAAAACTCAACAAAGACATAAGCAACAAAGGGTGAGCTTAAAGTTACATTTTCTTTTAAAATTATAGGTGAAGAAGGATTGCTAAAATCCACAATAGATATACCCATTCCTATACGAGTTAGATAAGCAGTACTATTATCTGAAAGAAAAGTTATTCTACTTGTAGGAAATAGAGAATTTTATTATCGATATACGTAGGATTAACTTTCAAGAATTCCTTAACCACTATATTTAAATGCAGCAGCACCATAATCAGCTCTAGCCAAGTAAAGTTCTTATTTATTTTCATTTAGAAAGCAATAGTAATCTAAATTTCCTAGATTAGTATCTTCTTTAAAGAAATTATAGGATGCCATTTAAAAAGTATTTAATAGCAAATTAGGAACTTCTCTATTAAAATTAGGAGTTGTCCTCTGAAATATTTGCAAACTTAATGAATTGGTGTAATACAAAAGATCTTCTGAGCTGTTTAAATTCATATCATTGCTACTAGATTCCACAAAAATATTTTATACAATTTAGAATGTATTCTGCGACATGTCATACAATCTTACACCAACTTATCTAAATTGTGCATATAGGTATTTTTTATCCTAAGAAAGGTACATCTAGCCTCCTTCTCCTTAATTAGGAGTTGTGCAAATCTATTAAAAAATATTTATTGTACAAACCTGACCATTATAGTCCAGAAAATCTTTGATATTATACAAATAAATACCTCTATACTGCATCATTATTGCAATAGTATTTTCATTTATCAATTAAAAATTGACCACATCAAAGAATGTTGGTTTTAGAAAACAAGAATAAGTAAAAGAAATGTTCTCAATGTCTTGTCCATTATTTACCATATAAAATTAAATGCCAATATTTGATGTTGTCACTAATGCAAAAGCGTATGATCTAACAAAGTTAATCTAAAAAGTATTTAGTCCATTTACATTTACCTGTTATAAATAGACCAAGCCTTATGCTTACTACCTAAAATCAAAGATTTAAAACTAAGTATAGCACATTAAAAAGAGTATATTATTATCAAGAGGCCAAAGAGTAATCTTATTGATTGGTATATTCCCTTTTGAGGTTCCATTGACTATGATATTAAAAGGCTAAATTTTTGTATCAATCCCAAAAAATTAGCCTGATGAATGTGCAATCCATAAATATTGTGTTATGTTGCTAAAAGATATTCCTGTAGTTTCTCCGCTTGGTGCAAGTGTGTTGTTGAACACGAGTTTATAGTTCTAAAAATCGGTAATATCATAAATATAAATCCCGCAAGTCGTCATGCTCAGTGCCACATAATTTTTTGATGATTAAGTGAAAGGAAATAACTGGTAAGATTAACCACCTTTACATAATTATATAGTATTTATCGTTAAAGATGGAACAGGTTAAAAAACAGGAACATTATTTTCTTCGTTTAAACTAAGATTGTAAGCAAGTATGTTTCCAATTAAACTGAGAAATGAACAAAAAAATTTTTTTGATATCATTTTCAAACACTAATTTATTTGTTTTGATTCTTTGAGTCATAAAAATTAATATTGTTTATTTAACTATTTCTTACAGCTAAATTATTTAAGTGAGCATTCAAATTGATTTTCTTTTAAGAAAACCAAAAAGTAAAAATTGATTAAACTAAAAGGAAAGTAATAAAAACTATTTCTGCATTTTAAATTTAGAGCTTTCAATCAATTATTAAAATAACTTAAAAGTACTTACTAATTTGACTTAAAGTCTAACTAAACAAGCTAGTAAAACAAACAAAAGGAAAAATATAGCGAAATTCAAAAAATTGTTTGAATTATATTAGATCTAGAAATAAAATTTCCCCAAATAGTTTTTTTTAATTACTATGACTATTTTTAGATTTAAGCCTAGCCATTTAAATTTTGATACATTAAATACATCTAAATATAATAGTAAATACATTTTTTTTCAATATAATCCATGCTAAATTCTTGCTACTTCTTCTAAATTTAGATTAAATTTAATACTTTTCTTGTTAATCAGTAAAAATTGATTTGAAAAATTCAAACATTTATATTTAAAGTTTGTATTATACAGCTTTACAAATTTGAAAACATTCATATTTGTTAAATGTCGATAATTTATTTATATTAATTTAAAAAAATAGAAATTAAGTTGAAAGGCTATTTATTGAATAAAAAAATTTTTTCTAACTAATTCTGAAATATTATGTTAAGAATAATCTGTTTTTTATCAAGAATTAGTAGATTTATTTGATTTTCCAGATTTCGATTCTAAATATTCTAGACTTGAAACTTTATTTATGATGAATGAATAACTTTATTTTATGATTGATTAAGCCTTTCTTATTAAATTTAAATAACTTCCTAATTTTACGTTACATTGAATTTTTTATAACTTTTTAATAAACTTTTTTGTGGCACGCACTATTTTTATTTTATTATCAAAATAATACTCAACCTTATTTAATAGAAAATATAATTACTTTATTAAATTTTAACAAATATATATTCACTTTCATTGATTGATTCTTATTTATATAATAAGTGAAGTACTTTTTGTTATATTTATAAATTCCTTTTTTTATTACTCTAGTTAATTGTATTTAGTACTAAAAAATAATTTGGTTTGTTTATGTTAAAAAGTATAAATTCAGATTGTTTTAAAGGTTTTACTAAGCATGATTTTGATTGTTTTATATTTTATTGAGCACTTTTCATAAAGTTAGTTTCAATATATTATTTTTCATTAAATAATAAGATTTAATCTTCAATATCTAGATATAAGTTAGTGCAAAATGTTGGAGAAGGACAAAAAATAGTTGTATGCCATTAATTAGTTTGATGTATTTAAAGTGATATGTTTTGTTGCATTTTATTTAAGTAAACGAATTGCATTTTAAGAAAATGTTGTTCGTTGCTATATTTAATTGAATTTTTTATAACATTTTAGATAGCTATATTATGGAGGGCTTAAAATAATTTATAATTAATGATTATTTTAATTATATTCATAAATAATTTATTCATCATTTTTTTGAAACTGTTTTTAAAAGTCTTCAATTCCAAGCTTTAAACAACTGATTTTTATGAATTGATTATTATTTTTATGACGACTAAAACTCTTCGAATATCATTGGTAATCCTTTTTTAAAGCATTACTTAGCATTTGAAAACTATTCGTCATAAAATTATTAGTTTTTTTTATCAGCTGTAATGCTTCGTCTTTTTTTACTCTAAAAATGAACATTTTTTTAATAACCTCTTCCATGTCATGCAATAGTTTTGTAGCCCCTATATTAAATTTTACATTTGGAGGATTGAAGTATTCATAGGTAGAATTTAAATTTTATTTCATTAATTATTGCTATAATTTATTCAAAATTTCTTTCTCTCCTAGTATTTTTAGGAAAAATATCCATAATAATATTATTTTTTATAATTATTTATTCTGATATATTCCTCCTATATCTGCAATAAACTTAGTATACAAATATTAACTCTTGAAATAAAAATTTTAAATAAAACTCATATATTTATATATGCGTAATACCCCAAATATTTGTCCAAAAAATTTATGGGGCTAACTAAATAGCATAACTAAAAGATTTTAATGTTTTAAGAGAATGATGGAAAATAATAAAATATGAATGATTGATTAATCTGCAATATATAAATCAATTTGTAAAGATTTGCTCAATTTATATTAAACAAAATTTATTAATTTATAATTATAATTATTTAAATACTTACTTAATATAAATCAAAACATAAAATACAACTAAAATTATTATTTATATTTCGTGTAAGAAAAGCTAATCAACATTCTTCCTATTTGAGCTTAATGTTAATATTTGATAAAAGTAACTTATTTTAAATGAAAAAAAGATTATTTACTATAAAAATTTAAACCTAAAAAAGCTTTTTTTGATCCAATCTTTTTCATAAATTAGAATTGGCTTTGTAAGCAAGAAACTTGATAACTACTCAAATTTAAAGTATGAATCTTAAACAAGCATTCATTTAAAATATCAATATTATAATATTAAACCTTATGAAATTTACATTAAAACTAAATGAAATCAAATAAAATTTAATTCTAAAAACAGGAAAAATAAAATTACAAAAATTATATTATCTCATTAAAATTAGAATTCATTTTAAAATAAAGAAGCATCTAAAGGATAAAATTTAGAGTTGTAAGGAGATGAAAATCCAGGTTTTCTTAAACTGCTTAAGGGATTTATTGTTAATTTGTATTTATCTTTACTTTGACCAAATTAATTTTTAAGTTGCTTATTTATTAATCAATCCATTGTTTCTTATTATTAATCTCTTAATTTTTTTCTATCTTAAATTTTATTTATTCCTTCTTTCTCTTATTTTTAAGTTTATTAATTTAATGTATTTAGTACTAAAAAAGAATTTTCTGTTTATTCAATATTAGTTTCTTGGTTTGTATTCGCAGCTATAAAATCAGATTGTTTTAAAGGTTTTGATAAACATAGTTTTCTCAATTCTATATTTTATTAAGCACTTTTCATAGATTTAGGTTCTATTTCTTATTCTTCATCAAATTGTAAGGGTTAATCTTCTAATTCTACAAATTATTTTGTATAATTTAATGGAGATGTAGGAAAACTTATTCCGTACTATTAATTACTCTAATTAATTTAAAATGAAGAGGTTAGTTGCATTTCAAAAAGAGGGTTTGCATTTTTAGTAAATGTACTAGCTTTCTTTAATCTCATTTTTTATTATATCTTAGATAAGTTGTATTAAGATTTTTCCATATTATTTTAAATATTTTTTTATTAAGCATAATTTTAACTATGTGGTTATACAATTTACTCATTGTTATTTTCAAATTATTTTTAAAGAACTTGAATCTCAAAGCTTTTAACAATAAACTTTGATGAATCTATAACTTTAATTAAAATGCTTCCTATGTCTTTCTTTTCTGGTATTCCACTAATTAAAATAGCTCCATTAATTAAGTCAATAGAGTGAATCCAAGAAGGTAATTTTTCATTGTCTGTTAATCCTTTTTCTAAATAATGTATGTCTAGAAGTTTATGCAGAGTATAGCAACAAGAGATATACGCATTTTTTTCAAATGTTTTTATTGATTAAATTAGATGGCTATATGTATGTAAACTCTCTCCTTGAGTTACTTATAAGAATTAAGTAGATTTATTAGAAAACCCAATAGCTCTAGATTTAATAGCTTCTTAGAGTAATCCTAAAAAAAACCTTATTTCTTTAGGATTGTTAGTATCTTAATCATAATAGTATCTAGAAATAGATTTAAAAATCTCCTTCAGAGAAGTATTGAATGTTTTTTCATTAATAGTAATTTCTGGATAAGGGTTTATGTTAATATTTTCAAAAGAAGGTTTAATATCCACATAAGCTTTATACCAATCTATTTCTAAATAGTACTAACAAGCTTTACTCTGCATAAAATCAAAAATATTTTTAGTGACTCTATCATTTTCTATTAAATAGTCCACAAAATAGCAACAAATTGCTTATGATATTAAAGATTTTTTATTTAAAATATTTTCGAGTTATTATGTATTGAGAATTCTTTTTTTTTCAGGGATCAATTCTTATTTTTGTTTTATGTATAATAATATTGATGAAAAGTTAATTTACCCATTTTCGAAAAGATTAATTTCATTTTCCACTTAATCAATCTTATTGTTTTTATTTTCTTAAATATGTAAGGTCGACATATGTAATAAATTTAATCTTATACTATCAGCTACTGATCTAGAACTTATATTTTAGTTAACAGATTTTCTCTTCTATTTAATAGCATATTTGCTCTATTTATTATACTAGTACTCATTATGGTTATTATGTCTAAAGTTCGCATCAGATTTTTCCATATTTTTTGTACATTAGCTAGCATTGCTTATGGATGCTCCTCTATTTAAAATTTAGTTAAGTTTTTGAGAACTTTACATCATAATATTTTTAGATTTTCTATCGACTATAGTTATTTCATCTTTATTTACTCCAAAGGGGTACATTTTCATAATAACCTCTTCTTCGAAACTGAGACCATTTGCTTATGTAGCTTCTTCATCTAAATTCTTTATGTGAGGGTTAAAGTACTTATAGCTTGTAGTTTAATTTTCTTTCATTAATTCCTAATATAATTAACGCTAAACCTCCTTCTCTCCTAACATTTTTAAGAAAAATATCCATAATTTCTTTGCTTAATCTCTAACATCATTAGTTATTGTTATTTATTTTTGATATATTTCTCCGACATATGCAACATCCTTAGAATAGATATATTAATTCTTGAAATATAAGTTGTACATAGAATGCCTATATTTATATAAACCCAATATACCAAATATAGGTCCAAAAATCTAAATAGCTAACTAGAAAGCATAACTAAAAGGTATTCTATTGGGATATATTGTAAATTGATCAACACTATAAGTATAGCCATCAGTAGCATTGACTTAGATGACAACTTATTTGTTGAATTAAGATACAGGGGGGTTACCAGTAAAGGATCTATCTGCAGTAGAAAATTAAATCCAATAACCTTTAGGTATATCAACAAATTTTTTTCCTTATTATATTTAAACTGAGTATTGTAAGATGGGAGAATCTTAACATGTAAAGATAAAATTGCTTATTTAATATTAAAAGTTATCATAAACATAAATTTCACCATTAGTATATTTAGAATTAAAGTCTTATTATAAATCAATATCTTATGAAAGAGTTACAGGAGCTTATTGAGATAAGAAAACCAATTCTTAGTAAGTAAAAGTATTGATATAATCATAATTTACTCCATCAGAAACAGTCATTTCAATAAATATATCATTAGATGAGATGTCATTACTTATTGAATACTTCACTTTTTTTTGTAAAATACTGTTAATATTATAAAGACTGCCCTCAAGTTTTAGTTAATCTTAGGCTGAAGAAATTAGGATAAGTACACTAGGATAGCTTTTGTTGACAAATTTAATCTTATTTGTAGGTATAGTCGATCCCCCATCAAGTCTTTCAAGGACTTATAATTAAACACTAATATCATTCTAAATAGAAGATATGATCTAACTCTTATTACTTAAATCCACTTGAATGGACTGAGTAATATAAAAGCTGATAGTATAGTTTATAATATTTTGATTTATAATATACTGTATAAATTACTTTACAAGACTCAGCTTAGGACCTTACCATTTTGCAAGATAAATGTTTTCATTTACTCCTAAATTTAATTCTTAAGATGGGGTATATGAAGGTTGAATGAGCCCGCTTTAGTCAATAATTCCTGTAACTATACATGCTTCCTTTATTGCAAGAGAATCATCACTGTTGATTTAAAGGTAGTTATTAACAAAAGCTGAGTCTATTACAGACTGGTAAGTTAAGAAAACTACTTACTAAATAGTCTCAATGTAATTTCCTTCACTGTCTTTTTAAAGTGAATCCTTGCTGATGCTTAAGCTTAAAATTTAAGTGCTTGGCTAAAATGATATCCAGGATGGTAAAGCTTGTAGGATATTTTAAAAATAATACTACGCTCCACGCACTATTATACTTTAAGTCTGATAAATGGGAATCAAATGCATTTCAACTTTTTAACCAACTTATAATGGTTATCCTTTAGGTATCACTTATCTTTTAAATTCATTAGAATTAGATAAGCTTTAAAGCAAATAAGTTTATGTGTGCAAAATTATTTAGTTTTAAATTTAGAGAAGATATAAGAAAAATTAGCTTGTTACAAAAACCTATGTGTTATCGCTAGTAATACACAAGCTATAGTAACCAAATACACCTGAATCTCCAATAATTTACACAATTGTGGGTTTTTGAATATCAACTATGCTTATTAGAATTATTGAAGGATACTCATAAGTTGAGGCTAAAATATACTAGTCATTTGAAATTAAAATCAGATGATGAAAAGTACCCACTATCTTTAGTTGAGATATTTGTTATAGTGTATAATCAGGTTTATTTTGTAATATTATTAAGCCTTTGAAAGTAGCAGCTAAAATACCATATTTTTAGTTTTAAGTTAGTCTATTTATTAGTAATAATTTTAATATGCATAAATGAATAATCATAAAAAAATGTAAAATTTAAATTCCTTCTACTAAATCAATATTAACAATCAAGATTAAAATAATTAAATAATTACTTGAAGTCTTAACATCCATTAGAATAGAATGAAGAAACTATTGAAGGTTTCAGTGGATCAGTAACATTACCTACTAGAACACCAAAAGAGTCAAGAAGCATGAAAAGTTTATTTTGGTCTTTATCTATTTATAATTTATTAAAGCTAGTATCACCTTCTGTATATGTGTATGTATCTAACACACTTACAATAAAAGGATTTAGAGGGTCTTTGATAGAAATGATATATGCGTTAATATAATTACTAACTACTCCAAATTCAAAATTTTTAAAGAACTAGATGCTAGCAAAGCCAACAAAAGGAGAATTTAAAGTTACATTTTCTTTTAATATAACTGGAGAATCAGACTTACTAAAATCAACGATTGATAGACCAGTTCCTAAGCGAACTACATAAGCTGTGCTATTATCTGAAAGAAATGTAATTTGGCTTATTGGATAATAATTACTTGATTATCTATAGATAAATGATGAACTCTCTAAAATTCCTTATCCAGAGTATTTAAATACAGCAGCTCCATAATCAGCTCTTGATAAATAAAGTTCTTGTTTATCTTAAATGAGTACGCAATCATAATCTAAACTACCATTTTTTTTATTCTCCTTGAAGAAGTTATAGGAACTAAGTTAATATGTATTCAACATTAAGTTTGGAACATCCCTATTGAAATTTGGTGTAGTCCTTTCAAATATTTACAATGTCAATGAGTTTGAATAATAGATAAGATCTTCTGTACTGCTTAGTTTTATATCATTGCAACTTGAATCAACAAATATTTTTTGCACTATTTAGAATGTCTTTTACTATACGTCATATATTTGTATTCCTAATGATCTAAACTATGTATAAAGATATCTTTTATTTTAGGAAATATACATTTAACCTCCTAAACCTTCAAAAGGAGAAACATCCATCTGCTAAAACAATGTATCAGCACAAGAAGCTTAACCCATACTGTCAAGAAATGTTTGAATATTGTAGATATAAGCGCCTCTATAGAGCATCATTATTGCAACTGTATTCTCATCAAGGAGTTAGAAATTAACAATGTCAAAAAATATGGGTTTTAATTTACATGAATATGTAAAAGAAATGTTTTTAATATCTTTTCCATTGCTAACCTAAAAGAATTAAACTCCTACATTCGATGTCGTGACTAGAGCGAAAGAATATTATCTAACGAATTCTATTTAGGAGGTATTTATTCCATTAACATTAACTGATTGTAGATAGATCGGTCCTTAATTTGGCTATCTAAAATCAAATATTTAAAACTAGGTATAGCACATTAAAAAGAGTATATTATTATCTAATGGCCATGGTACAATATTATTTATTGACAAATTTCCTTTAGATACTCCTCTAACAGTGATAGAAAAGGGCTAAACGGTAGTGTCTATGCCAAAAAACTAACCAGTAGAATGGCCAATCCATAGAAATTTAGTGATATCGCTGTAAGTTATTCCTTATGCTTACCCTTTAAGCCCAAGATTGTTATGAAAAACAACTTAAGGATTATTTAAATCAGTAGTATCAAAGATGTAAACCCCACATGCAGTCATACTAAGGGCTACAAAGTTTTTTGATGATTGAGTAAATGGAAATAGCTGATATGATTGTCCTTCTTTACAAAGCAAAGTAGTATCGATTGTTAAAGATGGAACAGGTTGAAAAACCGGAACATTTTCTTCTAGGTCAGGACTAAGATCATAAGCAGTTCTTCTTTCAAATAAGATGTAAAATAAACATAGTAAGATAATTTATTTCATTTTTATTAAATTGTTGATGAATATAATTTTTTTGTAGCTATTAATTTTTTTTTAATTTATTAATTATAGTCTTTTAGATGAATTTTGAAAGAATTCGATTGGTACATTTTTATTTAAAAAATTAAACCTATCAGATGCCAGCAAACAGTATTTAATTAAGAATTTTCCAAAGAAATAAAATTTAAAATAAATTAATTTGTCAAGTAGAATTCGTTATTTTATTTAATAATAGAGGAGGAGACTGAAGAAATTCAGCTGTAAAAAAAATTTAGATAGTTAATAAATTTAGTTAATTAAGCAAACAAAAATAATATAACATCTATCGGTATTTTATATAATGCTAAACTTATTATTAATATATTCAGAAATTAATATTTTTAGAAATAGACCAATTTAAAAATACATATTTTGGCAATTTTTTATGATTTTAATTGTATTGTTAAAAAAGCTGACAATAATAAATGTAATCATTATAATTTTTATAATCATTTATACATAAGAAATTGTGTAAAGATTATTTCTTTAATTTTTTAAAAAAGTAACTATCATCCTGATATATTCTTTTAATTTATAACGAGTGATAATTAGTGTAATGAAAGAAAGAAATTTTTAATAAAAATAATATCCTAAAATTCAAGAAATTTTTCTATTTTTGAAAAAATATTTTACTTAAATAATACAATTTTTTAATCTTATTATCAAAAACCAAGGAAAAAAGATAGTATTTTGTAAAAATGCTCTCTATTATTAATTCTTACAATAAGCTGATTTTATTAAAACAAAGTTATTAGATTGAGAAACTTTATTTTATTATTAGATTTATTTAAAAGCTAATAAAAAAAATAAAGTCATTCAGTAAATTAATAATTATGCCGTCCATTAAATAAATTTTCTTAATAGTTATTTATCTTTGAATAAATTTACTTTCAATACAAATTTTATTTGTTGATAAAATTTTTTGAAGATATTAACATTAGAAAATTATTTTTTTATTTTAATAATTTTTAAATTGTTTTAAAAAATAAAAAATAAAAATTTTAAGTTAGATACCATGTTAAATCTAAACGAATAATATTGAAAACCTAAACCTTTAATTGCTTTAATTGATTATCATAAATTAACTTTATCATTCATTATATTAGTGCAGTTATTATTTTTACTATGAAAAAAGATATTTAGATTTATTTTCAGTGTTTTTTATTAGGCAAAAGTATCATTTCAAATAGATAAGCATCTATTTATATATTAACTTTTTTTCAAAATGTTATACTTTGAAATTTGCAAATAGAATTAAAAATGTATTATTAAATTTGTTATTTATTTGTCATTGCTATTATTTTTAATCATTTTAAATTGAATACTTGCTAATCAATATATATTTAAACATAATTTTGCAATTATTAATTTAAACTAGTAGGCAATCTCTAAAAGCTAAATTATGAACTAATAGTAGGATTAACAATAGCAATAAATACAATAGTAGTAATAGAATGGAGTCGTAACAAAACAAAGGTATATGGATTTATATGCCATGATTTTTATTGTTATAATTCTTATTGTTTCAGGTATTCTCATCTATGTTGCCAATGAAAAAACTTACATAGTTGCTGAAGAAATTAAAAGTAATAATCATGAAAATCATGCTGAAGACATAAAAGAAGTTAATTAGTTTTATATTAGGATCTAAAAATTACTTAATTCAAAGAATGTTTAAGAAAAAATAATAAAGGATTTAAAATATAATTCATAGATACTTTTTGATATTTATGATTTAAATGGAGATGGAATAGTAGAAAATGAAGAATACATCTTCCCCATGTTTTAAAAATCGTTTATGAATAAATAAGATTTTATTAAATACATAAACGAAAACCCTAAATAACTGATTTTTAAATTCGAAGAACCTCAGAGTAAAAAATCTTAAGATCTCAAGAAGTAGTTTGCATTTATAAATTCTAAATAAGCGAATGATAAAGATGAAAAATATTAGTTTGATAATTAATCTTAAAATTAATTTTTTTACAAATTAATAAAAAACTAAAAAAAATATGAATTTTATATGGAATGGTTATTTAACATATTAGACGGAGATTAAAACAATTAATTAGACTTATAGGAATTAGAGTCTGATTTGTAATTCAATTATCAAAAATATACATCAATCACTAAGGAACAATGGACATAAATAACTAATAATACATAATAAATTATTACAAAATAAAAAGATAATTCAAAGCAATAAAAGTACAGTAAATCAATAAACTAAAATTTAGTTATTTTTTTTGATATATTAAATAAAATTCATTTAATATGACTACATATAATTGATTTGTTTATTTGTGTATTAAGAATAAAGATAGATTAAACT
This sequence comes from Tetrahymena malaccensis 436, assembly GCA_000231845.2. NCBI lineage: Eukaryota > Ciliophora > Oligohymenophorea > Hymenostomatida > Tetrahymenidae > Tetrahymena > Tetrahymena malaccensis. The sequence goes on from JH719953.1 coordinate 215,252, forward strand.
AAAATATTTAAATAATATTAATTAACTTTGATATATTTTTTAATTGACTGAAAAAAATTTTAATTTTAGTTTATTGAAAATATTTTGATTTAAAAAAAGTATTTTAATTAAATTATGAATTAAAACTAGGTATTAAAATATATTTTTTGAATTTTTTGCAAATATTATAAATTATAATCCTAATTTTTACCAATATATCTCTGGTCTTAGATAATACTATCCTACCAAAAATTTATAGATTTAAATAATTTATTTCTTTAAATGCATACAAATAGCTTTAAATATTTAAAATAGTTAGTTATACTTTTCATCAAAATATATATGAGATATCAATGAATAAATGAATTCATTATATGTTAGCATATTTTTTTGATTTCGCTTGATTACTGAAATCCAATTAGAAATATTAAATTTAATAATCAGATTTTTTGTCATTTATTCAAAATAAACAAAATATTATTAATTTATTATTGATCATTTAATACATCCATTAGAAACTTATAATTTTCTATAAAGGAAATTAAAGTAGGTGTATTTTTAGTAGGGTTAAGGTTAGAAAAAGTTTACATGCATAAGTGAGAAATGAATGTAGATAATATCAGGGAAATGCTCTTCAAAAAGTAGAAGAGTGGAATGTTAAATTTACTTTTTCAGAAAAATCCTAAATAAAATGAAGTAAATGTGAACATAGTTTTACCAAATGATCCTAATGCGATGTTAGTACCTTATCGCAATATAAATTGTAAGTAGTTATAATGCTTATATGACGAAGATGAATTAGTTTAATAATGCATGAAAAATAGTAAAAATATGAACCAAAAATTTAGCTTTCCTTGTAAGTGTTGTAAAACAAAAGTAAACTTTTAAGATTTTTATTTAGATGAGGATTTATATGAGAAGATAAATAGAATATTTGGATGCTATAATAAATAAGAGCTAGTAGTGACTGAAATAATACTTCATAAGAATGGCGAATGTTCTCTTAATCTTCTAAAGAAGCCAGGACAGTACATAGTCAGAGATAAAACAATTCCTTCCATGAGGGATTATCAAGATGAGGAATACTAATAAATGAGAAAAATTTTTGAAACCAAAGCTAAGGAAGTGTATGTTTCAAAAGATGTTATAATAAATAGAATGGGATTAAGCTTAACTTATGAATAATTAGAGCTACTAATTGAGGAAGAAACTTCTTCAGTGCCTTTAATGGCATTTTTACTAAATTATGCATATAATTATTAAGAAAACTTATATGAACAAAAAGGTTAATTCAATATAAAAAAAAATTTGTGTATTATCACTTTGATAGTCTAAGGTTTAACAGCATAAAAATAGCTTGATGCAGACTACTTAACGAATTTTGAAAATTATTATTAATATCAAGAGTTGGTTAATAATTATGAGAATGTTGCTGTTATTATATACTATGAAAAGACTTGGTCTTTACTCCTAGTTGATTTGAATTAGAAATAGAGTCATTTCTTTATTTTTAAGGACCACATGAAGGATGAATATGCAGAGGTTGTTTCTGCTTTAATAGCTGAGCAGTTTGATCTTAAAAACTCAGTAATTAATTATGTTGAAAATTTTAGCTTTCATTCCCCTACTGAAGCAAAATATAGTGGCACTCTTGTTTTTAGGTTATTAATGTGGCTAATTGATCCTCCTGGGAACCCTTAACCATTTTCAGAGTTTTCTTAATAGACTCTTGAGATAATTAAGAAGCAAACTTCGATTATTGAATGGCTGCTTTTTAAAATGATGATGGAAGATCCTAAAAATTTTCATATTTTTGAAGGTATTAAACCTAAGAATAAAGTAAGTACTGATGGTTCGATGCCTTCGATAGTATCGTTATAAGGTATTCTTTCTCCTCCTTCTTCTTCTAATTAAATGTTAGAAAAAGGTAAAATTTAGAATAAAAATTTAATTACTTTGTTAAAGCATGTTCAAAAATGTAGATGTCAAAGAATCCAAAAAAAAAAAGAAGAAGAAAAAGAAGAAACAAGAAAGTTCTCCAATACTCGAAGAAGAAGAAGAGTAAGAAGATAATTTATACGACACTTTAGAAAACAATGAAAATGAATAAGATGAAGTATTAAATAATTTTAATTTTTAGTAAGAATTTGATGAACTTAAAAGAAGATACTCCTAAAATGGTATAGTAAGTATTCCAAAAGAGGAACTCGATTTATTAGTAGAGAAATTATAATATGACGTATCTAAAGAAATGCAAAGGAAAAAGAAATAAGAATAAATTGAAAAGGAGACGTAAAGTTTTTAATATTTAGATATTTGCTTGATAAAGTTACTTTAAAATTTATAGATTAGCAGATTATTACATTAACTAAAAGTTGTAGGAGTTTGACTTATAAATAAAGTAAGCAACGGCTCACAAGAAAAAAAAGAAACGAAAAGGTGACTATGAAGATGAGGATGAATACTAAAATGATGCTTCTGAGGAAGATATTATAGCATAATATGAAAGGGGAGAAATAACTAAGGAAGATGTTTTAGAAAAACAATAAGTTTAGCTATCCGTTGGTGAGCTGAAGTAAATACTAAAATAATTTGAAGTTGATATGAATAAAAGAATAGATTTTAAGTAGAAAAACAATGTTTAAGATGCTATTGATAAAGAAAGATAAGTCGGAGAATATATGGAATGGTAATATCAATTAATTTCTTAACAAATAGTTCTTTATTTTTAAAATATAAATAATCAAAAATGCAAAAATAAAAAATATTTTGTTGTGATTTAAATATTTGCTTTAATATTTAAAACTGGGCTTTACAGTAATTTTAAAATAAATTTTGATTAAAATTTTAATATTCTTCTTTAAAAAATATTTTAATTATATTAAAAAATTAGGTATAATACATTTGTCTAGCTGCTTCACTATTATTATAATTATGATATAGAAACTTATAAACAACTTATTGATGAATACAACTTTAGGTTTCATAGCATGATATTTCATAAATTAGGTTTAGATTGGCAGGCATCTAAAAATTCCTAATCTAACTAACCTAAGGAATAATCTTAGCTTTACAATTCTTCTATAAAATAAAGTTTATAAAATCACTCTAGTGTCTATAATAACAGTAATTTCTAAAACCAATTTGAAATTGGAAACAATAATAATAGCTCTTTAAGAAATAGCTATAACAATAAAAACCTTAATAGCCCAATAGGTTTTAATGTAGGAAGCAGTTTGGCATTAGCAGGAATGTCTTCAATAGGTTAGAATAATAGTGATAGGAATTATGCAAACGCTTTTGGATAGCGCTATAATGAGTCAGTAATAAACAATGAAAATAGCAAAATTATTTGCCAAAGATATGAAAAAACAATTACTGAAGGAGACATTATAAAACTGAGAAGTGGGAATATATTAACTGAAGATGGATTAAACTTTTTTATTAAATATTTAGAAGAAAGATAAGGATATTAGTTTTATCTTTATTAGCTAAATTAAAAGGAGTATCCGAAAGGAATGAGAATTCTTTACCTTTCCTCTAGTTTTTATAAATACTTCACCAAAGAAAACCCCTTATAATAAGATCATTTAGATTTTAAATGTGTCAGGCACTACATGAAACCTTACACAGGACAAAATAATACTATTTTTGATAAATTTGATAAGATCTTGATTCCAATTTTGCTTACTTTAAATGAAATCCATTTAGTATTAATAAATTTAAATAAAAAGGAACTAATATTATATATGACTTCAAACTTTGCAGGCCATTCTTTGGAAGCAGTAAATAATCCTATCCTATAAAACATAATGAGATTTATTTAAAAAGAGCTTTATGAAAAGAAAATGCAAAATTTAAACTTTTTAAATTGGGAGCATAAGTATGTTTATTTAGATGAAGCATTTACTTAAAAATTTAAATAATCTATTTTAAATACTGCTTTTATAATTAACATGGTTTCAAAATAGAAAGAATATTAAAACTTTTCATAACAAGAATATTCTTCTTTCACATAGAGACTAATTAAATTATTTTACTAAATTGGCATTACAAAAAATAAAAAAGATGAAATAGTTATAAATAATATGCCACTATGAATTAAATTTCAATCAATACTTTTGAATTAATTTATTAATAAGAAAATATATTCAAGTGAAAAATAAATTAAGTATAGTTAAAATTAACACCAATATTAATAGAATCAATATCATTTATTTATTTATATTACTTTTATTTAAAAGAAACTATTAATACCTTAATTAAAGTATTATTTTATTCTTAAGATTTATATATTATTAGTACTACAAAATTTTAATATCTAGATAATTCACATAATACAAATTTTTTATTTTATTTATTCATAAAAAATAATTATCTAAATATTTGTTATAATAAATAAATTTTCAAGAAATAATATTTTCAATAATCTTTATTTATATTTATAAATTCATTTAGGATGTTATTTTGAAAAATATCAAAATCAGAAATTGTTTTTAAAATATATTGTTTACAATTTTTAAATTATTTGGAATAGATAAATACACTCTTTCTTTTAATTAATAAAAATCTCATCTGAAATAGAAAGGAAGAATCAAAAATTAAAACAAATATTGTTTTTATTAGTTATTTAAAATCAATATATACTGCTTTTCAAAACCCTACAAACATTATTTAAACCATTATATGATAACGGTAAAATTTTATAAATTTCAAATTAAGAATAGAAAGTTTTGGATATTAATTTATCTTTTCAAAGATTTTTCTATATGCAAGTAAACAATTTATATATTGAATCGATGCGAAGTTTCTAGAATCGAATAATGTAAAATGAGTAGATCTAATCTTTATTATATTTGACTAAATTCATAAACTTTGTCTATCTTTCTTTAAAAAAAACAATTTTTTATAGAACGAAGATATTAAAGCAACTACTTAAGTTAATATGTGCTAAAAATATAAAATTTCAAAATTGTTAACCTTGGTAAAAATAAATATAAAGATACTGGAGGAAACTTCTAGTAAAAGGTACTAAATTATCCAAAACATCAAATCTAAACTCTATAAGAATATTAGATGGAAAATTTGATAGTGTTTATAATAACTCATTTTTAAAAAATAAATATTTAACATAGCTTAAAAATATTAATACTCTAATGATCAAAATATTTGTAATCTTTATTAGTGTTTAATTACTTGAAAATTTAATCAGAAATAATTAGTAAATTACAAAATTTCAAAGTTAGTCTTACATAAACAAAATTTTTTTGGAGAAAGTAAATTAAAGTATATTTACTAATGAAATATGCTCGATTTTGTAAGTTCTATATTTTTCAAATTTAAAAGTAAATTTTATACTTTTAAAAGGTATTTTTTAAAAAATCTAAATTAATTTGTCTGTTTAGCTCAAAATTACATACATTTTTTCTAACTTTAAAAAACATTTTAATTTATTTGAAGAATTTTTCAATAAAATTGATTTTTTAATATGAATTAGCTTTTGAAGCATTTTTTTTGTATTAGATTTTATTATTTCTAATAAATATATCAGATCTATTATTACACTCAATTATATGGGAAAAATAATTTATTAGCCTTAAATTCAAAAATCAGAGTGTAAGCATAAAAGAAATTAACAATCGGTTTGAATATTAATTAAATTATAAATAATCAATAGATATTTGATGTCAAATTTTTTGGTTTTAAGCGGAAAAATGTATTTTGTTAGGTAATTAATAATAGTTACTTTTACATTTGAAAGTCTTACTTGCAGTAATTAATAAAGTTCCAAGTGTTGTTTTATTTGAATGGATAATGCAGGCTTTGCAAGAAATATTTTAATAAATTGTCAGAACATTATAATAGAGGAGACCTTAGCTAGAAATAATCAGAAAAGAAATTTAGAATTCTTCGAGAAAGAGATTTTATGGATTTGGAAATTTAGAAAAATAATTCAAAATAAAAGGATTAGTTTTTAGTTTAGTGTTGTTATATTGGCAAAGAAACCTGTAAGTAATTTATGCTGCATATGATCATAGAAAAATTATATTATTCATTTTAAATAGTAAGTTAAATAAAGATAATAATATTTATTAGATTTTGCCCGATTACAAAATCTTACTCTTTTTTCATATCAACACTCAGTAATTCTAATTGTTTATTACTTTTAAATTAAATGCTTGGCTATAATCTCATACGAATAAAAAGTAAGGTAATTCAATGTTAGATCATAAAATAGTTAAAGATAACGTGTTTTTATGAATGTTTTAATATTTATCGGAGTTGTTTATGATTTTTATCAATACTTTTTTATTTTATGATCATGTGAAATTACATTTTTTAGAATGTAGAATAGACAGCACCAAAAAAAATAAATATATAAATTTATAAATCGCTTGTTTTGTTTTTTTTCTTCCTTCGAGTGTCTGTAATGATGCAATTATAACAAATTATATAATATAAAATTTGATTTGATTTACACTAAGCTTCTTGTGTGGAGATTTATTTATCATTAACTAAATTGGTCTAATAGAAGGTTTTTTGAATAGAAATATCAGAGAAATCAATCAAAATAAGAATTAATTAATTAAAAAAAAAAAGAAAAAAAAAAGAAAAATACAAAGAATTCTAAGATATTCTTTTTTCTTCAACATCTACCTTTTAACTCCTTTTAAAACTACCAAACTTCAATTATTTTACTTCTATCATGCAAATTATAAGTTAAGAAACATTTTTTAATGCCGAGAACTAGGGCTAATAGTTTTTAGATAGCTAATTCTCTATGATTCAGTGCATAAATGACTGGAGAATAAAGATATTCTAAGCATTTAACTTAAATATTGATGCCTATATTCCTTGTTTGTAGCTTGATATTCAACTTATTAAATCTCAGCTTTTACTTTCTGAGAACAATGGGAAGATTAATTTCGTTTTAGGGTAAATTAGTGTTATGGATATTCTCAGAATGAATTTCAAAAGCTGTTAAAAACGCTTGAAATAATTCCTCTAAGACAACTAAGACAATATTTCATACAATTTAGCAAATGACCTAGTTAAAAATTCTTAAACTTTAAAAGAATACTTTAGCTACGAACAAAGTAGTTAATCTTGTGATAATTCAAATCAAAATACTTAAGTTAACTTAGTAAACTCCTCTGAAAACCAAACCACATTTGAAGAATAATTAAATGGTTTAAGCTCAAATACTAACGAGCAAACAACTTAGTAAACAACCAATGTTATTGAATTTGATGATAATCAAATGTAAATTGATTTTGATTTCGATAATAACTCTAGCTAAAATTCTTAAGAGTTATTTGATGACTTCTTTGAGGCAGATTTCGAACAGTAATAATAAAATCAAGAAAACCAATTTTTCTGCAACAGTAACAATAATAACTACTAATAATGCGGTAAAGAGAATATGATTGACAGAAACAATAACAACGCTGATACATTCAATCAACAATTTATCCTTCTATAGTGAAAAGGCATAATAAATATATAAATACTAATAAACCAATCACTCATGTCTTTTGTTTAAGGAGATATGAAACTAATAACACTGCTCTTAGTAATTAACAACCAAATTTATTTCAAATTCTCCAGGATTTGGTTGGCTAAATACTTTCTATATAACACTCATTGAGTACCATAAAATCACTTCTTTTGTTTATTTATTAATATATATAAATCTCATCTTATTCAACTATTAAATTTCATTTATTATTAATCTATTTCAGTACCATATGTTAAATTTTATAAAATTATGTACTGTATTTCATTTCTATTATTAAAAAAAACCTTGACTTATTTATTTATTCCAAAAAAATTATTATATAAGTTATGAATAGCTAGCCAAAAATTAATATCTTTAATAAATATGAAGCTTGATCATACTTAATCGAAGAATACATCGTTATATAATCTATATAGAAGTATTTTGAAATGTTCTATTTATCAATTTAATCTTGAATTATTAGATATCTGAATTAATAAAAGTATTATGTATAGAAAAATAAATAAGAAGCAACGATTTACAGATAAACACATAAGATAGTGAACAAAGAAATTATTATGAAAAACAAAAAATACATATTTAAAAAAATCATCAAATTAGCTATAGAACCAAATAATCAATAAAATTAAGAAAATTGCATTTAATTATTGGTTTTCTCTCCAATTGTTTTTTTGAGAAATTTAATTTTCTCAAAATTAATTTCGAAGATATCGAGAAAATAAAAAGAAAAAAAGAAAAAGTTATTTAATCTCTGTTTTTTCTGTTTTGATTCTAAAGATATTGAAAAACTTTCTTTATTTATTTGCAAATAATTTAAATTTTGCTAATTTTTTGAATCTGTCTAAAGTAAATTAATGACATATTTAAATATATTATATTATTTAAAAGTTGAACATATTTCTCAGTTATATTAATTTTATTTTAATATCAAACACTAACACATAAAATTTTATATTTTGTTAAAATATTTAATAAAATAATTTGATAAATTTTAATCCCTTATTATATACATCTTTTTTATTCATATTTGTTTTTTGAAGATATAAATTATCATTTCATTTTATTTTTCTTGATTATATGATAATTAAAAGTACACAATTAAGAAAATCTTTAAAACAAAAATACCACATTATTGAATTTTTATATGAATAATTTGTATTATTAAACAAATGAAAGTTAATTAAAAATTGAATATATATACAATAAATAGAAGAAATCAATAATCAATATTATTTAATAACTTTTAGATAGCGAATTAATAATCAATAAAAAAGATATCATATATCAATATTTTTATATTTTAAGAAATCTTATAAATTTTTAAACACTCAAATAGTTATAAAGAAATTAATGAAATAGAAATAATTTTAGAATAAAATTTATTCTTTCCATTTTTATGAATTAATATTTGTGTTTAAATGATCATTTTAAATAATTTTAATTTTTGATATATTTTGAAAGATGTGCTCAAATTGAAAATTAAATATTTGAGCTTTATAAACTCATAACTTTAATACATTTAGTAAATTTATATAAACTTCCAAATAATTTCAACAATGTTCACTACTTTTTCAGATATAAATAGAGCTTAAAATAGAATACTAAATTAAACTTAAAATTAGAAAAAAAATAATATTTTTATTAGATATTTATGGAAAAAATTAAAATTAAATAATATTAAACAAATAATAAAATTCTTATTAATTTTTATTTAAATTAAAATATTTAATTAAATTTATTTAATTTTTTTAATTTAGTTAAAATTACTTTATAAAATAGATTATGTTGAGGAATAAATATATAATTTTGCATAATTATTAGAAATAGAAATAAGGAATAAGTAGCAGTAAAATGAAAGAATTTCTAATAAACAAACCAAACCAAGGTAGAAATAATGAATGAATAGATTTTGAATGCGCTATCAAGCAAGATACAAATATTTGATATAAGGGGTGAATTTAATTGATGAAGTAGTTAACAAATTTAGCCGTAAAATTAAAATTTTTGCAAAAATTAATTAACTTTCATTGAGTTTGTAAGAAGAGTTATTAAAAATTGCTCAAATTAACAATATCAAAATTGAATATATAATATCGGTTATTAAGGATTTGTAAATAGATTAAAAATTTAATATATTGATAGTAGCAATAATTGCAAGAAATATTAATAAAACATTCAATTATATAGCAAACAAAGTATTTAGAAATGGTTAAAAAAGTTTCAAAGAGCACTAAGCACGCTGATAAAATGAAAAAGAAGTGGCAATCTAATCAAAAGAAGCCATCTAAATCTAACAACTCAGATAATCCTGATAGAAAGCTACCAGGTATGGGAGAAGGTAAATGGACTCACGTCCGTACTAAAAATGCTATCAAGCGTTTGAATATGTACAAGGACAAGCCTAATTAGTAATACATTTATATTTTGGGTTATTAAAAATCGATTTTATTAAATACTATTATCAAGCTTTAGATTTATTTAATGATTTTTTAAGCATTCGACTTAATTTTTAAACCCTTTTTCTTATTTTTTAACTAGTGAAGCTATGAATAAATAACCTTCTGGTCCATCCAGAATTGAGCCTGATAGAAAGTGGTTCGGTCCAGTTAGAACTATCGACTAAAAGAGTTTAGAAAGATTTAGAGTTGAAATGTAATAAAAATCTAATGACCCTCGTCATGTTTTAGTCAAATCCAAAAAACTCCCCATTTCTCTTCTTACAGATGCCAACAACGAAACTAAAATGAACATCTTAGATATTGAAAAATACGAAGTAAACCTTTAAAAATTTACTCTTATTCTAATCAAGATCATGAAATTATTCATCGACTTTACTTTTAAAATATAATTAGAATATTATTTTACAGATATAAATTATTAAACTAATATTATTTTGTTACAAATAGGAAACTTTTGGACCTAAGGCTAGTAGAAAGAGAGTTAAAACTACCTCTTACTCATATGAAGATTTAATATAATAAGTAGAGGAAAATGATCAAAAATATGATCCTAAGAAGGATTAAGACTTAACCAAGCATTAAGTAAAATAAAATATATTAAATAAAGTAAAATAAGTTAATGTCTTACTTTTAAAAAGATGCAAGACTTCAAAAATGAATGCAGAGATAGACGTATGGAAGCTGGTTAATCTAGAAGAATTTGGGAAGAATTATATAAAGTACTTGATGCTTCTGATGTTATAGTTTAAATTTTGGATGCCAGAAATCCAATGGGTACTCGTTCAAAGCACGTAGAAGAACATATTAAGAAAAATTGTCCTTACAAGCATTTAGTATTTGTTATGAATAAGTGTGATTTGATTCCTACTTGGTTAACAGTAAATTATTAATTTTAAACTAATAATAATCTATTGATTTAAAAATAAAATGAATATGATTATAAAATATTGCTTAGATATTTTTATTGACTTTATTAATTTTGATAATTATTAATTATTAGACAAAATGGTTAAGATACTTGAATAAAGAGTTCCCCACTATTGCATATCATGCTTCTTTGAATAATCCTTTTGGTAAAGGTTCTCTTATCAACTTATTGAGATAATATGATAATATTCATAAAGATAAGAAACACATTTCTGTTGGTTTTATTGGTTATCCTAATGTTGGTAAATCTTCAATCATTAACTCATTAAAGTAAAAGAAGGTCTGTAAAAGTGCTCCTATTCCTGGTGAAACTCGTGTTTGGTAATATATTACTTTAACCAAAAGAATATATCTTATTGATTGTCCTGGTGTTGTTTATTATCATGATGGTCGTGATGACATTGAAGTCGTACTTAAAGGTTGTATTCGTGCTGAAAAAATTGATGATCCTACTTTCTACATTCATGTTATTCTCTAAAAAACTAATCCTATTCACATTAAAAAAACCTATGGTGTAACTGAATGGGAAGATGACTAAGATTTCTTAGAAAAATTAGCTGTCAAAAAGGGTAAACTAAAAAAGGTAAATTTAATAAAATAAATACTTCAATTACTTTATACTTATTTTACAAGAAATTTTTTATCCAAATTTTTTCATCTATTATAAAATAAAATTTCATTGTAAAATAACTTATTGTAATTAATTATAGAATTAGAAATTTCAAGGTAAATAGATATTAATATTTTCTTTATTAAAATAGGGTGGTGAACCAGATATCATAACAGTTGCAAAAATTGTTATTATGGATTGGTAAAGAGGTGTAATTCCATACTTCAACTTCCCTCCTGACTATAAGCCAGATGAAGAAATGAATAAAAATAAAATTGAAACATCTAAAATTGGAGAAGAAAATATAGATGCTAAAGCCATAGAAGATGTTAATAAGGAAATAGAAGAAAAGGTTATTTAAGAAACAAATGAATAATATAAGGAAAGATTAGCCAATGATATAAATAAAGATATAAAAGAAGCTAATGAAAATGATATATAGGCTGAAAACGATGAAGATGATGATGAAGATGAAGTCGATGGAGAAGAAGAAGAAGAAATGGATGGAGAAGATGCTGAAGAAGAAGAAGATGGAGATGAAGAAAGTGAGGAAATGTAAGATGAATGAATTGATTTCAATAAAATAAAGTGATTAGTAATAAATATCTAATAAAAATTGTAATATATATTAATACTCTATAAATAAGTCTATTCATTCTTTGATAATTCATCTAAGTTTATTAAGATTTAATATTTCTTTTTCATATAAAAAATAATTTAAAGTCTTTATTTTTATCAAATTTGAAATTGATTTAATTGAAAATCATTTTTTAGTTGCTAATAAAAGTGTAATATTTAACAAAGATTATGTTTTTTTTCCAAACTATTCAATTTATTCTAATTTTATAATGAGCTTCTTTTGTTCTTGATTTAGCTAGCTAGTATTTATTTATAGCTTAGCGTCTTAAAAGAATTTTTAATAAAATTTTAATCTTTTTTTGTGACTAATTTTAAGTTTGAATATTGATTTGAAAGATTCTAATAAAAAAATTTATTTAGTTTTATTTTAAATAATACAGATAATCTAAAATAGAATAAATTAGTATTTATATTATAGTCTTAGTAGCATTAAATAGTATATAGATAAGCTAATATGATACCTGAAAAGAATAGCTTTTTGGCTAACAAAAACTCTATATAAAATAATTAGAATTCTGTGCTATTTTGCTGGGGAGTAGACAATGAGTTATTTGTTTATGATCAAAATAATGATTTTAATAGCGCGAAAAATAAAAATGGATAAGCAGTGAATTTATATTTCTCAGAAATCATATCACCTTCTTTTAGAGATGTATTAACTTTTTAAAAAGCTTGATTTTTTAGTTTTTTTTGTTAATCATGTTTTTATATATTGATTCGTAAAGATTAAATATTATTTAATAGATGGTCAAAGAGTTCAGTGAAATATTCTAAGATTTTCACAATAAAAGAATAAAAATAGATGAGGATTTCATTAAATTAAAATCTGAAGAAATAAAAATGAATTTAATCAATCAATAAAGGTATTTTTTATTTTAAAATTATGTATATTTATCTTATATTAGATCAAACATGTTTAAATAAATAGCATAAGCATCAGGTCTGCTAATGAGAAGTAATTTATGGAATAATATCAAGAAATTTCTATCTAAGCTTTTGATAAGTATATAGAAGTATTTAAAAAATACATACCATTAGGTATATAAAATCAATGGAATAATCAATAGATGAATTATACAATTGTAAATATTTTATTTTTTAGTCGTTTATTGATAATTTAATTATATAATAGATAAGTTTAATATACTATGAGTTTATTAAGAATCTCAAGATAGAAAAGTAAAGGTCAAAGCTTAACAAGAATATACATTTTTCAAAGTCAGAAATGATAGTTAGATTGTTAAATTTGTATTAAGATTCAACTAACCCAACATATAACCAAGATATCCTTTAATTTGATGTTTGGAGCTAAATTTATCATTTCTTAAAAAATCTGAATATAAACCAAGTTATTTGCCTTTTAGAAGACCAACAAATTTATGAAAAAAAGATAATTCTTAATATAATTGTAAGAGATTTAATTGAGAAATTTATTCCAATAATTAAATAAATATATAAAAGGATGCTCTGAAAATGAAGAAATATTTTTTTAAAGGCCAAGATGCTCGACTCATCCCTAAGCAAGATTTTATTAGAAGACATGAAGAATTTAAATAAAGAATGTAAAAAAAATATTAATAAAATATATTTTTAAATTATAAATTTTTATTAGATAAGAAATTAGTAAGAATGTTAATCCCTAAAGTTAGCTTTATTTCTTTTTGTAGATATTAAGTGGCAACATCTAGCATATACATCTTTATTGCTAATAAGATTGGATGTCTTTTGTTATTTTTTATATACTTTTTGCTAACCCCATATTCACAATTGACTAACTCAAAACTCAAATTTATGAATGGTAAAATACTATTTCTTTTTAATGCAAATTCATAAATTAATTTTAGCTATTAGCATGAAATCGAGAAGAGCGGAGATCATGTCTAACAAATGTTTTTCTATTTGGTTACTCAATTAGACTGCTATGCTAGTATTCAAAAAGCTTAGGGTATCCTACATCCTTTCTTTTTTTTCCATTTGATAGATATCTTACAGGTTGCTGATATCACATTTGATGATTATACTCCCACATATGATTAATTATAGAGAGTAAGCATTCAATATCAGTTTAAATTGCTTTATTTAATTTCATTTATTAATTCACTATTTTTTTATAAAAAACTAATAAAAACAATTTCACTTTTTGCTACATACTGATTAACGTTCATAAATTATATTTATATATATATTAATCATAAATTTTTAAATTCAAATACTCTTAAAAGGCAAATCTAGCAAAATTATTTTAATTAAAATCAAACTTTTATCTTATTTAATTGATAACTTTGATCTTAAAATTTTATTCTATTTTTTTTTTTGAAAATAATTTAATAAATTAAAATAAATAGAATTTTAGGGAAGAAATTTAGTATAAGTTTTTGTAATATCTTCAAAATAATGTATTTGACTATCAATTAATGAGCCTTTATATCAATAATTTTGTTGAAAGAGTTGATATAAAAGATAAAAAACTGAACCACAGCTAGATATTTGAAGATTTGTTGATATCTAAAAGTAGCACAGTGAGTAACTTCGCATAAATAGTTTAAGATGTGCAAAAAGATAAAGATCCTATTTTAAATGAAAGTGTTAAAAGCTAAATATCTGCTAAAGCTATGAGTTTATTGTAATAAAATTAATATGACAAAGCTTTGGAGTTCTATATTTAATTAGTTGACTTCTAAATCGAAGAATATCCTCCATAAATCGAAGATTTTTAAAAATATTTAACGAATCCTCAGATAAAAAAAATAGAAGAAAATTATAGATACTTGAGAGAGCTTATAGTTAATTAATTATTTTAAAGATATGATGTTGATTTAAGGTCTATTGTAGATTGTTTGGAAAGAAAAGCTTGTATTGTTAATAAGTATAATATTCATACTTAAGTTATAAGAAAGCACCTAAATTTTTTATACTCTTATGAAAAGCTCTCATATATGATTAGTTAATTAAATAGAGATAATAGTTTTTAGGATTCTAATTTATTAGGATCAATTGAGTAAGACATATATAACTTGATAAAATTATAAAACTGTTTAACAAAAGAGCTAGTTATTGGGCTTAGGTTAATAGAAAAAATACTAAAAACATCCTAGATAAAGTTATCATAATAAATTTATGGTATTTTAGTACTCAGAACTTAGTAATTAATGAGGGAAATCAAAGAAAGCATATTGGAATATGAGCTATAAAATGATGTCTAGAATGTTCAAAGTAAAATTTATTTTAATTTTTAATTTATTAAAATTATTATATTAGTTTATAAATAGCTAAAATAAGAAATGTAACACTTTGTTTCTATAGTTATGAATAGCTACACATTATGATTATCTATAACAATTTAAAAATTCTTTCATTTATTATCTAATAAATATCTAAAAAATTACAAACTTTTTATTCATTTATGTATTATAGTTTGATACAATAAGTAAATTTATAATAATACAAAATATATTTAATATTTAAAATAATTTTACTTCAAATTATACAATTTTAAAGAATATTACTTTTAAAGTATTTATTTACTTAATCCTTATTTTGACATATTAAATTTTTAACAGCAAAATAAATCTGATGAATTATGCAAATTTAAAAAATACTTAAAAATAATTAACTAAAAATTAAAACAAATGCATAATAAAGTTATTGCATTAATACTAATTATAATTTATATTTTATAGAAGATAAAAAAAGTTTAATTTTTAAAAAATCAATATTTATATATATATATAACAAATTCAACATAAATTTTTCAAATAAATTTATAGTTAACTTCACGTTTTTTAAATCATTATTAGCTTTTCATCATATTAATGAAGTTTTGTTGATAATTGTTAATTATTATTCTGTTTTCATCATCTAAAACATTTTGATTATCTTCTTCTTCATTGTTGTCATCATCTTTTTCTTCTTCATCTTCATTGTCGTCATCATCATCTTCTTATTCTTCATTGTCTTCGTCGTTTTCATCATCTTCATTATTGTCATCGTCATCGTCATCGTCGTCTTCTTCTTCCTCCTCCTCATCATCATCATGGTCATGGTCATCATCACTTACAGCGTTGTCTTAAGAGTCAATGGTTTGATCATCAAGGATAGGATAACTTGCACAATCAGCTAAACCACACATATTTGAACCTAGTTCTATGTAAAAATAGCCATCCATGCCCCAATCTTTACCCCAGCTATTTTTTACTATATAGTAACGACCTGTCAAATTATATCCTACAGCTAATACAGCATGATTAACTTCTTGTGGGTCGGTAGAACAATCAGGATTAGAATAAATTCCGCTTTCATAATTCTCAAAATCATCAGTTACTTAATAGGCAATAGAAACTGGTCCATTATTTGCTAAATGATAAATTAATTCGTTTTCATCTTAGAAAGTAATGTTGAAAGAGCTTTTCACTTTAGCAGCTACTTTTGAAGGTTTGAATTTGCATTTACCATCTTTTCCTTTGTAGGGATAATCACGGTTGGCTTTATTTAGAAATAATTAATTAATATATTGATAATAGTATAAATTAACTTAAAATATTATTATTTCATAAAACTAGTAATATATTTTGAAAATAAATTTAAATAAACTTTTACTTTCAATACCACCTGCATAGGCAATATATTCGAACGCTCTTGAAGGTAAGCCACCATCACATCCTTGATTATCAAAGTTACCTGCACAGTCAACTAATTATTGCTATGAAAGATTCAAAGGAGCTTTTCCAGTTTTTAAAGCTAAGTGAGATTCTATAGCTCCAGTTGCAGAAAATGTCCAGCAAGAACCACAGTCATCTACAAATTTTTAGAAATATATTGAATTTTAATTTAAAATGAATTAAATTAGTATTTTAGTTAATTTACCACCAACAGCGTCCTAATTTTTGACAGAAGAAACTATACCTTTCTATCTCCAGTCAACATAATCTGGTATTTCACTGAGATCATAAGTTTTAAGTATACGAGTGTTTTCTTATGCAGTGGCAGAACAGTTTTAAGAACCCTTTAGCTTTGATATTTCTTCGTTTGTGTAGAATGTAAATTTACTTATTTTTTGAGAGTATTTTTTATTTGGATTTAAATTATGTTCAACAATTTTAGCTACCCTCTTCTTAAAAAGTTAAAATCTTTCACTATTTTAATTAGGATAGAATCCAAATGACCCAAATAATTTCAAAAGTTCCTAATCAGTTGCATTTTACAAGCTCTCATAGTACTGTTTTTTGAAGTCCAAATCTTATGCAATAGATCCAGAAATAGACAGAGCTAAAAGAATCAAAATTATGACTTTCCTCATATTCTTTATATCCTCTCACTAAATTGTATATCTAAATTAATTTATTTTATAAACGCCTTCAAGTTTTTTGGGAGATTTAAGTTGTTTAGAAGCAAAGGTTAGTAAAATCTTTTATAAAATAGACTATTTAATAAGAATAGGCAAGTCTTTTATGTGAATTATTTTTGTGGTAAAGATAATTTTTTTACTTTGAATAAATATTAAAATAGAAAAGAAAAAAGTATACAAATATTCAGAAAACTTGATTAATTTTGATTTACGAATAGAAAATATCAGATTCAAATATAAAGACTTAAACTTTATAAAAAGAAAAATTTTATATGTCAATCAATTAATAAAAGTTTATCAAATATCTTCTTTTTTCTTTTATTAAAAATATTAATTTATTTGTAGGTCTACAAATTTGATGATATCTAATATTTATAAATTTAATAGACTTTAAATTGTTACATCTAATCACTTAAATTTAAGTAAATTAATTATTAAATTCATACTTAACTTTAAAAGCCTAATCGATACAATCGATTTTAAAAATATACTGATAATTTTTTATAAAATTTTAAATTGTGTAAAAATAAAACATATATCAAAAAAGGAAATGTTTTGGAATTTCTATCTTTAAAAAAAATAATATTTTATTTATTGCAGGGTTTTTATATATTTAAACTATTTTAATGCTTTTTAAAAAAAGAAACGAAAAAAATTCTAATTAAGTTTTAATATATTTTTTTCTTTAAAGTTAAGTTATTATCTAGATATTTGTATTTCTAAATTAAAAACTAACCCTAACTGACAATAGTATTTTATATATCATATTAAAAATAGTTAGCTTGTAAAAAAATAGTTTATACCTCTAAAAAATAAAATATAATTTTTGCAAAATATAGAAAAAATGAGAAATGAATTTAATGAATAGTTGTAAAACCAAATTTTATAAGTGTTAAAAGTTTCATGCAATATAAAAACACATATAATTTTATCATAAATTATGTAGCATTACTTTAATATTAAAGAATTATATATAAATGATCTTTATGTAAATTATCAGTCATCATCGTCTTCATCAATAATAGGATAACTTGCACAATCGGCTAATCCACACATATTAGATCCGAGTTCGATATAGAAATATCCATCCATTCCCCAATCTCTACCCCAGCTATTTTTAACAATGAAGTACTCACCTGTTAAATTGTAGCCTACTGCTAGAACTGCGTGATTTACATCTTTTGGATCAGTGGAACAATCAGAACTTGAAAAGACACCATCTTCGTAATCATCAAAATCATCGTTAACTTCATAAGCTATTGCAACTGGCCCGTAGTTAGCTAAATGATAAATCAATTCTTTTTCATCTTGGAAAGTGATGTTAAAGGACTTTTCAACTTAAGCAACTGCTTTAGAGCTATTAAACCTACATTTTTCATCTTTTCCATCGTATGGATAATCAGCTTCAGCTAATATATTAAAATAATTTTTTTAATTTAAAAAGTAAAATAGAACATTTGTTTATTTTTAAATTTTTATAAAAGTTTGTTTTTTGAATAAATTAAGTTACTTTAAATTCCACCTGCATAAGCTATATATTCATAAGCTTTAGAAGGTAGACCACCATCACAACCCTATGTATCAAATTTCCTAGCACAATCAATAAGTTGCTATTCAGAAAATAAAATTGGCTTTTCACCAGTTTTTAAAGCGTAGTGAGACTCGAGAGCTCCAACAGCTGCAAATGCCCAGCATGAACCACATTCTAATAATATTTTTCAAATATAATTAATTTAAACGCTTATACAAGCAAAGAATATCAAAAATAGTTTTACCTTCTCCTTAATTCTTAACCTTAGTAACAACTCCTTTTTCTCTCCAATCAACATATTTAGGAAGCTTACTGAAGTCATATTTTCTGAATGAACGGGTGTTTTCTTAAGCTGTAGCTGAACAGTTTTACGAAGTTCTAAATTTCTATAGCTCTGAACCAGTCTAGAAAGTAAGTTTGTTGATTTTTTTACTGTATTTTTTATTAGGATTTGAATTATGCTCTATGATTTTAGCTACTCTATCTTTAAAAAGCTAAAATCTTTCACTATTTGGATCTGGTTCATATCCATAAGATTAGTAAATACTTAGAAGATCTTAATCAGTAAAATCAACGAGTCCTCTAGAAATCAGTCTTTCTTTATTTTAATCTTATGCAACAACTGCACTTAAGCAAAGAGCTGATAGAATCAATATAATTATATTTCTCATATTTTTTTATTTTATTATTATTTTTATTTTTGTTTGTTGATATTAAAAATATCATATGACTTGTTGATTCCTTTTTAAAATGCTATAGAGTACACTGATTTTGAAATTAATTGAAATAGACTGTAAATAGATTAATTATTGTAATTTGATTTATAGCCTTTTTAATTTATGCTAAAATATCTTTTCATCTGAAAGTTTTTAATTAATTAAAATTAGTAAAAGATTTCATCAGAAATTATTGATTTAGAAATCATATTAATTTCTTTACAAAATTCAAACATAACTTTAATAATTAAAATTGCCTTACAAAGTCTATGATGACGCTTTTTCAATAATTTTAAATTTTCCTTTATTTTTGATTGTTTTAGTGTTAAATAATATAATACAAATTTAAATAGAATTAAATTAAAAACATTCATTCATATTTTAATTTTAATAATATTTTAATATGTTTGAAAATTGAGAATGAGATCTATCTATATTATCTAAAGAAATATTTTATTATGTAATATTAATATAAAAATTTTTAAATTTATATTTATCAGTATTTATTAGGGTCCTTATATTCAATATTTATAAAAATATGAGATACTTTTTAAGAAATTTTGAATTGAGATGATAAACTTTTCTCTAAAAATATTAAAATATTTTCTAATAGTTAAAACAAATATTAGTATTTTAGAATCACTAAACTATATTAATTTAATTTTTAAAAGGCTAAATTTAATACATACAACATATTATAATCAACTATTTTATTAAAAAATTTAAAGTTATCAATATAAACTTGTCACAATTACATCAAATTACTGAAAAATAGACCAATATATATTTTTTAACTCTAAATTTTATTAACAAATTTATATTTAAGCATTTTTTTATAGAACTCAATTTTACTATCCTAAGAATCATTTTTGTAAAAAAATTTCTAAAATTATAATTTTTTTTTCGTTTTTCTACTTTATAGTAATTATTTTATCACTTAAATATCAATTATTTTCAAAATTTATTAATAATTTTATATGTCTTTATATTTTTAAAAACCATTTAAAATGTAATATCTTGAAATTCAAAAACTATTTTGGATACAAATTATTTTAGTGGAAAAAAATAGAAAAAGAAAATTAATATTTTCTAAATATTTTTTGAGAAAGTTTAAAGTAAAATAAATTTTAAATTAAGTATTAACAAAATCTGGAAGTAATTATTAAAAATAATAATCAAATTTTTATAATTTCATAAATATTTTATTTTAAGATTTTCAAGAAAACTTAAAAAATTATAAGTTCTATCAAAAATTTTTTAATTTTATTTAATTTCATTAAAAATATCTAAAATTCTACCATATCTCTGATTAATATTCATTCTATAAATTTGATAAATAACACATCTTATGGAAATAGAAGGCTAAACGAAATAAGGAAATTTTAAATATAATTAATTTATAATGCTTTTTAAATAAAATATATGTTGTTTTTAAAAATTTATTATTATTATTTCTATTAAAATCTAAAAAAAGCATACGTTTATTTATAAATACAAATAAATTACTATAAAATATATTTTAATAGAGTATATGATTATTGATCAAATAACTATATCTTATCAATCTATAATAGGATAGCTGGCACAACTTGCTAAACCACATGTATTTTGATTAGCCTTGATATAAAAATATCCATTCATCCCCCATTTATCTCCCCAACTATTTTTCACTATGTAGTAATTGCCTGTTTTATTATAGCCTACTGCTAACACAGCATGGTTTACTTTTGAAGGGTCTTATTCACAATTTTTACCCTCATAGACACCACTTTAATAGTTACTAAATTCATCAGCAGCTTCATAAGCTAATGTTACAGGACCTTTGTGGACTAAATGATAAATTAATTCTTTTTCATCCAGGTAAGTAATATTAAAAGATTATTTAACTTTTGCAACTACTTTTTTTCCATCAAAATAGCACTTATTATCATTCTCACCAGTATATGGATAGTCATTTTAATCTATTAAATATAAAAAGCATTTAAATATAATTTAAATATTTATAGAATGGTTATTTTTATTAAATAAAAGCTTTAATTGATAAAAAAGTAATTACTTCTAATTCCTCCAGTATAAGCGACATATTCAAATGCTTTAGAAGGTAATCCTCCATCACAACCATGATTATCAAATTCTCTAGCACAATCAACAAGCTACTATTCAGAGAATTACATAGGAGATTTTCCTGTTTTCAAAGAATAGTGAGACTCAATAGCTCCAACAGCTGCAAATGCCCAACAAGAACCGCATTCTTTTAATTATGTATAAATATATTAGATTTAAAAAAATCTTTAATTATTATCATTTTTTATAAAATTAAAAAAAAAATATATCAAATTACCTCCTTAATTTTTAACTGCAGTTACAACTCCTTTTTCTCTCCAGTCTATATAGTCTGGTATATCATCCATATCGTAAGTTCTAAATGAACGAGTATTCTCTTTTGCAAGGGCAGTACAATTTTGAAAACCTCTTAGCTTTGATAGTTCTTCTTTTGTTTAAAAAGTCAAATTATTAATACCCTAAGTGTAGGTTTTGTTAGGATTAGAATTGTGTTCTATTATTTTAGTTAGTCTGCTTTTAAAGAGTTAATATCTTTCACTATTAGGATCTGGTTAATATCCATAAGATTAGTAAATTCCTAAAAGATCTGATTCAGTAAAATCAATAAGTCCTTAAGAAATCAATATTTCATGATTTTAGCCATCTGCAAGAACAGTATTTAAGACTAAAGCTAATAATAATGCAAATAGAACTTTTTATCTCATTTTTTTAGATTATTTAATTTCTTATTTATTTTATTTTAAAATAATAAGTTTATAAAATTCTTGCTGGCCCTTTATATAGTGTTGATGAAGTTTAGTTTCAGATTTGAAACTAAGATATTAATTAAAATAGATAACAAATTAGATTTAATCAAGTATTTCTAAATTAGAGTCTTTTTGGTTTTGCTGAGTAATTTTATAAATAATTGATTAAAGTAAAATATCGATTGTATTTCATCAGAAACATAAAGCTTTTTAATTATATAAATATCATTCAAATTAATAGTATTGAAGCATTTTCTCATAAATAGAAGGAATAATTTATAGTCTATATTCATGATTTTGAATATCTTTTGATTTTTCAAAAATAAATTGAAAATATACAATTTCTATAGTGATTGAAATGAATATTTTACATAGACTTCATTTTTATTTTAAAATAATAATAATTTTATATTCAAATAAATAAATAAATAAAATAAAATTGAAAATGGAGTGTTTCCATCAAGCAAGAATAAATAAATTAGATTTTTTATTTTGATCATTAAAATAAAAGAATATAAAATTTAGTATTTTTTAAATTTTGAATAATCAGAAATAATCAGAATATATATTTAGACCTTTAATTTAAATTAAAATTTATAAAAAATAAATAAGTAGGAATTTTATAGCAAATATTTTTCAACAATAAATACTAATGAACCAATAAAAATAAAATAGTATTTTTATTCTTAAATTTTTTTTAGATTTCGAATAAAATAAGGAGTTTTTGATTACATATGGAATCCCTAATTTATTTATAACGCTATTATATTAATAAATAAAATATTGTTAAACATGAAAACAAATCTTAAAAGATATTTAATCTAAATAATTTAGAAAATAAGTTCGTTGTTAATTTGATTTTTTATAAATAAACAAATCTATTAATTTTAAAAACTAATTATCTAAGCAAGATAAATTTGCTATATAATTATATTTTGAAAATTAATATTTTTAAAAGAATATTGAATTCAATGTAACTTTTATTAATTTAATTTAAAGGAAATTATAAAAAGTAATTAATATTTTATAATTATAAAAAAATTTATTTGAGCTTAATTCTCTACATTAAATATAACTATAAAACTAATATACATTTAAGTTTTATAATTTTAAGTTGATTTACTTTTATTCTTAATATTTAAATCAAAAAATTTTTTAACTCGTTTATTTTTATCATGTTGATAATTATTTATTTTTTATCTAAATTAATTTAATTTATTTATTTATATTAATTGAAATTACTTTAATTCTTTTTATATTTTTAAGTATGATTCTCTTTTATCTTTAATATATTTTATCTTAAGAAGAATATCTGAAAATCTAAATATTTTAAAGAATGATTAGCTAATCTTAAGTTAGCATAAACACAATATCTTTTTCAAAAACAAAATATCTTTTAATAAATGAAATTGACTCAAATATTTTTAGATGAAATTTTTCATTTTTGCAAATACTTACCTGTTTAGGCTGATTATTCAAATTATTCTTTTTTTCTAAATAAATTTAAATAATATAAAAGAATTATATTATTTTTTATTTTTCGTACTTACATACATAATGATACTTGTTTAAGTTGAATTTTAATTGTTTTTTGTGAAATATATTAGCTTTTAGATAAGAAGGAGTGAAATTGATAATTTTTTTTACAATATTTTTAAAAATTCATTTATTTATTAATATTTTTCGTTAATTTATTTTTATGCTTATTATTAATCCTCTCTTTGACTTAAAACAGTCAATTATTATTAATTTAAATATATACTAATAAAAGAAACAAATTGATTTGATTTAAAGATGAATTTTATTTAAGCTCTTGTTTTTTTGACATTATTTAACGTCCGATAATAAAAATGTGATAGCAGCTAGATATTTAATGCAATCACTTAAGAATGCCTTTAATGCTCAAATAACTGTCTAAGCTGCTTTAATAAAAGTGAAGATTCTTGCATATATTGCCAAGAGAATTATTTTAAAAGCTCATTTAATACTTCTACTTGCATAAAAAGTTGCTAAAATGGTGAGATTTTATCTGAAAATAAATAATGTATGTAGTGCAATTTATAAGGGTGTTTATTATGTGATAAATAATAGAAATGTTAAAAATGTTAGGAAAGCTTATTTTTAGATATTTCCTCAAATTAGTGTATACTTAAAGATAATGTTTGTTAATAATACAATTTTATTTCGACTCCATTCACAAATAATTAATGTTACTAGAGTTGCCCTTCTTCCTATTATCAAAATTACTAAACATAAATTTGTGAAAAAATGATTTAATGCATATAGATTGACAATAGTTTGAAGTCTCTTGATGAAAGAGTGATATAGATAGAGTATATTAATAAAAACTAATATTTAATAAGAGCTAACTAATGCAATTTTGCAATTGCAAATCAAGATTGGAACATTATCGCCTTGAGAATTTTATAAAATATGTAAGATTATAAAAGCCAATATATGATTGATGGCTAAGAATAAATTTAAAAAAGCTTTATTATTGGGTAATACGGAGGCTGTACGGCTGGAAATACTCTTACTATAATAGATTTTACTAATTTATAAATCATATATTAAGATGATAGTACTGATTAGGATTATTTTATCATATTTGTAGATAAAGAAAACAAAATAGTTTTCTTGTAATCTAATTTATTAAAGGACATACTATGGTTTGATCTAATCACATTCAACTTCTAGAAAATATAGTTTGATAATTTTGTTAGTGCAATTTTCAAGATACAATAGAATTAAAAAACTATTTATAACTTTTAAACAAGTTATGCTTAAATTTAGGTATATTTTAATAAATATGTTATACTCTAATATCCAAACTTATTAGTTTTAAAATTTCAAAATATATTTTTAATGAATTATTTTTTTGAAAAATTTAGCTCTTTTTCAATTAAATACAGGAAAATGAAAAAACTAATGAATCAAACAAAATAAAAAATATTTTAATTAATATTATAAATGTCAAATAAATTGTTCATGATTCTATTAAATTTAAATTCAAAAGCATCAAAAAATATACTTTTTTATAAAGCTCAATACACTACTTTATAATCTGATATTAATGGAGATTTTATAATTAAATTAAAAAAATTTTATAATTTAAAAAGTAAAAAACGTCTCTAAAAGAATTTGATAAAATTATTAGGATACCATCCACTCAAAATTAATAAATAACCTTTTATTTTTTATGCTATTTGAAAACTGAATTACTAATTTATAACCAGCAATATAAAATCGACTGATTTTTTCATTTGAATCATAGTCATAAAATTTGGAATTTTATCAGATAGATTAATTTATTTATCTTTAATTTTTTTTCATTTTGAAATATTAATTAAACAATTTATTATTTTTTAAAGATACTGTAGATAATATATTTTTTTTAATTAATTTGAGATTAATCTCAAAAAATTTGGAACATCAAAACAATTTGATTTAATAAATAGACAATATTTATCCAAAACTTAAATTTCTAACTTTAAATTACAAAAGTTTTAACATTAATCGAGGATTTAAAAAAAAAGAATTTTTATTCTAATTTATTTTAATAAATATTTTAACTTAAAAAAAAAATTTTAAATGTAAAAAAATTTTATTTAAATAAAAAGTAAGCTTTTCTAGAAGATGATCGATCTCTAGTATTGTAAGAAAATTAAATATCTATATCACCTTCTTAATTAACATTATAGTTCTATCAGATTTAAGATTATTTAGTAACATTATCAGTTAGCTAGGATTTAGGATATTATTTTATAAATAAATTAGAATTTTCAAGTTAATAAGATATTCAAATTTTATAGTTAGAAAAGTTAGATCCAGCCTAATACATAGTACACTTCAGTAGACTATTAAATTCTATTATACAATATAGCTCGTAAGATTATCAAATAGAGTTGGTAATTTTAGGATAAAAAAGCAATAATATTAATAAATATATGAATATAACTGTAAATTCATTAAATTAATTTTAAATATTTGAAAGTGAAGAATATAATTTAACAATTGCTATTTTTACTTCGAATAATTTATAAATTTTAAATATAAATGACTATTTAAATTTTGCAGAAGGAAGTTAAGTAAAAAATTTAATTCAAACAATAGATACTCCATTTATTACAAATAAATCTACAATAACAAATGTTTTTTTTTTGAAAAACCAAACTGTTGATATTTTTTTAAGCTAAATTTATTATAATAATACAGAAAATTACTAGTAAATAAGGCTAAGATATAATCTTTAAAATTAAGAATATTAAATAAAATACCTAGACCCTTACAAATATAAATAATTATATTTTAAAAATAATTAAAATTTTATATAATAATTAACAATGTTTCGCTTAAATAGTACTTCGTAATAAAATAGATTTTATTTTTATGATAAGTTTTAAACTTATTTTTAGTAAGGTCTAGGAGTTTAACAAATAAATTTAGGCTTACTAAATTTATAAAATGCTCATAAAATTATAACAAGATTATTTTATTTGCAGCTTTAAGATAGCGAACTTAATTATGATAGAATAGATTTAGTAAATGGATAATATTTATTATTAAGTAAAATAAATGAATAATAAATTGTTTTAGAATAAGTGATAGATCTCTCTATTTAATAAAATATTATTAGTTATACTTATGATTTTGATTTGAATTTAAGTTAATATTTCTTTGTGGCTAAAAGAAAATTGCTATTAATTTAATAAATATCTAAAATTTTCTCATTAAATAGTAAATCTGAGATTATCAGTAATTCTTCAGGATACTATTTTTCTTTAGAAAATTTTGTAATAATAAATGATGATTAATTAGTATATTAAACAATAAATAAAAAAAGCGAAATTATTTTAATTTTATTTGATTTTGATTCCTTAACATTTTCTGAGCTGTTTAATTTTGGATTAAAAATTTCTATCAATATATGGGTAATAAGTGATTCTATTTATCCTTTAATAGTTTAAAATGATATTTTGTATATCATAACAAATTTAGCTTATTGTTAACCTTTTTCTATTAGTAATAAATAATTATTATTTTAAAAAACAAAATTTTAACTTACTTTACTTACAAGCCCTTCTTTAGTGTATTAAAAAACAAGTGAAATTTTTATTTTTTACCTTTCAACTATCTACATATTTTAGTACAATTTGTAGACATCTAATTAACTAAACTTTGGAATATAGTATCCCATACTTGATGACTAAAATATAGAATTAATTTATAGTGAAAAATTTGTTTTTTACTATGACCATAGCTATTTTATTAGATTTGATATGGAATAGAAGTAATTAAGCATCATAAACACAGCAGTAGATTTAAATAAAACTAGTTTAAATAAAAATTACTTCAGTTTAATAGATAAAACTCAATTTATAAAGTAATCGGAAGTCATAATAGATACAGATTACATGATAATAATTAAGAGTTAACTAGAGTAAAATTTTTATTTAGGAAATATAAGAACTGTTGATGATACATCAGTACATTGTTTCTCATCTTAAAATGGTGTTTATTGGCATTTAAATTTGCTTAATTCGCCATTTAATGTATATAATATATCTACAAACTAAGTAATATAAGATGCTATCCTTGAGAGTAATAACAAAATTGCTATTTATGATAAAATCACAAAATCTCTGATGATATTAGACATCTTGAAATAACCAGAAGAAAAATTATCTATAAAATTTAATCAAGAATTTAATTTGTCAGTAAAAATTATAGATTGGAATGTGGGTATATTTTTTTGGATTCAAAATATGACTGTCTATCTAATTGATCAACTAAATAATTAAATACCTAAAATAATTTCTTAATTAGACTCATAAATTGTTGATTATAAATACTGCTTTAACTAACAATTCATAGCAGTTAAAACTGTGAAATTAAGTATTTACATCATATAAGTAAATATTATCTATTTTTCATTCCTAAATTTTCATAATTTTAAAAATAGATAAAAAGTACCTAGAAAACAAAAGTCTAATATTATTACTATAATTCATTCTCTGACATTCAGTTTTATTTAATGTGTGATTAAAATTTATTAGTGATTTACTTTCCTTCATTGCAAATATTTGATTTACTTACAGGAAAATTATCAGAAGACTTCCCTAATGTAAATTTAGTTTAATTAAAAACAATTTTTTTAATTTTATATTTATTATTTTTTTAATTAGTTAATAATTCAAAATAAATTTATCAAAAATTTCTATTTTAAAACTAATTATTTAATATCTAGTTTATTTGAAAATAATAATTAGTTTTAAAATTTTTTAATATTATTAATTAAAAAGCAAGACAATTTTGGAATACTTTCAAATAAGCTTTAAAGCACTCCTTTGATTGATAAAAATAATCAATTAATAGTTTATTTGTATCATCCTGCATAGAGCTATTTTTAATTTAATCAAACAGAATATTTAGATTACATATTTGATTACAGATTTAATAATACATTATTATTTTATGATATGAATTATCAAATATTATTAGGATTAACTGGTACTATTAAATAAATAAATATTATTAATATACCTGGTACAAATAAATTATTCACTTATGAAACTGTGAGTTATTTTTCTAAGGAAATGATATATTATTATTAGGAATAAAATAGTTTAATTGTTGTAGATTAAACACCTATTTTATACTTATGCAAATATAAAACACAAAATATTACTATTCAAAAGATAGAAATCAAAAATATTCAAGGAATGTTAATGGATCAAAATAAGAATATGGTATTTATTTACTCTGATATTTTTATATCAACTTATTTATTTCCCTCACTTTAATTTCAAGAAAGTATTTCTCTACAATAGTATGGACTTACTCCCATTTAAAAAGTATATTTGAACTAAATACAATCTATCCTTTTTGTACAAACTTAAAGTTATATAATAGCTTTTGATTTAACTGAAGTTCTTTATGGAGATGAGATAAATTTACTTTAGTATCAAAATATATAACCTGTTTTTCTTGACTATTAACATTAAGTTTATTCTAGCATTATAAATAACTCTCTAAATCTTTACAAAAATTCAGAATTAGTAGATACTTTATTATTAGAACCATAAAATTTAAATGTTTATCCTTATTTTACTTAACCTATTTTGATACAATCAAATTAATTTATCTACATATAATATAACATTCTTAATGTAATACATTTTGATTTATAAAATCAAAAATTGATTAGAAAGTTTAAAATATTGTTATTAAATACTCCTGATAATTATTTTTATGATAATATTAGAAATTAAATGTTTTTACTGTATGAGAAAAGCTATTTACTTAATTAGATAAATCTCTAGACAGATTTACCGTAAGAGAGTTACTCTACTAATTTCTAATAGGGAGAGATCTAATAATCTCTAATTTTTAATGATTTTATCATATTACCTTCTTCTAATACAATACAAATCTACAACTATATTATAAAGTAACACAAATTAGTAACTCTAATAAATGGTTAATAGATTTATTTTTCCTTTAAGCTTTTAAAAAAATAATTTGAAGATTATCAAAACTTTTGGTGGAACATTCCTTTTGAATATGAAGAAAGGTATAATACTAATGATTTTAATGAATAAGGATAATCACTTATATGCTTAGTATCTAAATTGTAAAATCAGTATTCTATATAAATCCTTGATGTTTTACAGGCTAATATCTTATAAAGCTAAATTTTTTAATATATTAAAATAAACAATATTGTTAATGATCCCTTTAGACAAGTATTATATGTTATTAATAATATCGGAACAACTTAAATATTAAATTACTCCTTGAGTTAAATAGCAACTTTAACAAATTCATGCTTAAAGTAAGCTTTGATTGGTTATGATTCAAATTTTATTTATTCAATTTGTCCCTACGATGTAATTATATATAATGGGCTAAACTTTCAATAATAGTTTCCTAAAATTAATTAAGGAATCAGAAAGGTATTAAATTTTATAAATATTCAACAAACAAATTATTTTATAGTGGTTCAAAAAGAATTAATTTCTATAATAAAAGTAGATTTTTAGAATAACTATGAATTGATTTAAGAAATAAGATAAATGTATCCAGTAGTCTAAAAAATACAAACAGTACAATCTTAGAGTTTAGTTTATATGAATTTAACCCTTTCCTCATATACAGGTATAATTCACTCAACTATACCCCTAATTTCAAATTCAAACGGTAATCAAAATTGTTTTATTAATATTTAATAGTAAAATAGGGAATTAGAGTATATTTATACATAAATTGCTTTAAACTAAATATTTTATTCTCTTTAAAGTAGTAATTAAGTACTTTCTTAAATATAAATAGACTATTAAGATTAATAATAAATACAAGAACTATATATCAACTTTTTAGAAGCAAATTCTGATAATTTTAATGATACTCTTGTTATAATATTATAATCAAACTAATAATAAAACAATATTTTTTGGTTTAATAATACAGCAAATGCACTAGAATATATAATAAATTTAATTATAAGATAAATGAGTCTATTTATTGTAGATAGTATTTAATTAAATTAAAATGACATAATAAATCATTTTTAGATGATAAATGTTACACTAAATATTGGAGATTCATTAAAATTATCAAATTTCGAAACTGTTTTATTTTAAAACATAAAATATTACTAAAAGTAAGGAAATAATTAAATAATAATAGAAAACTGCTAATTTGTAATTATAGAAAACATCTTAATAGATGATAGATTTACATTTAAAATTCAAATTCAAATAATATATTTTAATTATTTAATAACTAGATATTAGAAATATAAGATATATTTATAAATCAATCAAATGATCTTAGTATTTTTTAAATTCTCCTAGGAAATAGTTTGAAAGTAAATAATATTTATATCAAAAATGTTTAGTCTTCAAGTGTGTTATAAATTTAAGGTACTCTTGATTTAAAAATATAATAAATCTAAGTAAATGAGTGCAATTAAATATTACTTATAGAAATCAATGCACTTGAAATATAAAATTAAAAATATTTATAAATGTAAAATGAAATTAGAAATTTTAATATTTCTAACTCAACAGATATTATGTTGTTCATTTAAAGTGTAACAACAAGAATTTTTAATTTTTAATTCAATCATTTGAATAATACATAAAATTGTACTTTTATAACAACAAACAATCTAGTTATGGATAATGTTACAGTATAAAACTCTTAATCTAATTATAATAGCTTTATTCAAATCTTTGATTTTACTAATTGCACAATACAGCATATTTATTCCTTTAATAATGATTTATAAATGATATCTCTTAATAATTAAAATATTGGTGGATTTGCTTATATATTAAATTCGGAGTTTGCTAATTGTAATCTACAATAGAATAATAATTTACTGTAATTAATAAATTTAGATATAGTATTTTTAAATAATATCTAAATAAAAAATAATATTTTAAATAGTACTTACTCTTCATCGACAATAATTATAATGCAATGCGAAACAATAAATCTTAATAGCTTGCAACTAAAAAATAATACTAATATTAATGGTGCTGGAGGTTCAATATATGCATTTGAGAGTTATAATATAATTATAAAAAATAGTATTTTTATTTAAAATAAATGTTTGTCATTTTAAGGTGGAGCTTTATTTATTTCAAATCTTAAAAGCTTAAGTTTGCTAGAGATTTATGACTCAATCTTTTTGTAAAATTAAGCTCTTGCATCAACTGGAGGAGCAGTTAGTGTATAAAATACAAATATTATAATGAAAAATACTGAAATTACACAAAATAGAGCTGCTATTGGTGGAGGTGTTTATTATGACTAAACAATACCATAATTTGTTCTAGATATAAATAAAGGATTAAACAATAATAATACAATAAAGAATAATTAAGCTGTTTTATATGGTAAAAACTTGGGATCTTCTTTAAGGAAAATTTGTATTAACATTGACAATATTTATATTCCTAAAGAAAGTGCTATTGAATAAGAAATAAACAATTTTAAAATAAGCTAATTCAAGAGTGGATAGAGAATTTCTATAAATAAAATTTAATTACTTGACGAAGAAGATAATCCTTTATTTATTCCTAATATAGATGAACCATATTTTAATAAACTAACTTCAGATATATAATCTCTAATCAAATAAATTATAATATCATTCAAATGGGATTAATAAAATTATTAAATATAGTTGGAAGGGTAGCTTTAATCATAATAATTTATAAATGATGGATTTAATTTGAATGCATAATTAATGTATTAACCTTAAAAAAATATGGTTCTCTAAATTGTTTCAAATACTTTTTAACAACTTTTAGATTCATAAGGAAATATTGTAATTTAAGGTGGATATTTACAACAAAATGTAACCATTGAATTTACAAACTGCTCTATAGGAGAAATTCAAAAAAACTAAGGAAACTCTATTTTATGTAACTAATGTCCTGATGGAAAATATTCATTAAGTACAGAAGATATAGACTGCAAATAATGCCCTATAGGAGCAATTTCATGCATTTCTTCAGTTATTAATTTAAAAAATGGTTACTGGAGAGAAAATGAGGAATCAGATCAAATAGCTTATTGTGGATACAATCCAGAATCTTGTTAATCCTAATCAATGAATTCAAAGGTAATAAAAAAATTTAACAATTTAAATAATAGATTTGATAATATAAAGTGATGTAAAATTCATATTGGAAATTAATCAAAAATACTTTAATTTTTTGTATATTTTTTATTATTTTTAACGATTCAAGTTATTTTAATTAAATATTACTTTAATAAAGTATGGCTGTATAGAAGGCTACATAGGTACACTCTGTTAATCGTGCGATATTTATGGATAAATTTGGAATGAGCGATACTCAGAAATTTTTAAACCAGGAAGATGTTACAAATGTGAAGAAAGTACATTCCTCATTTTAGTTTAAAATTTTATGATATTTTTGCTGATATCCTCATATATTTTTTACATTTTAAAAAACATTGTTTCAAAACTTTAATCTTAGTTAGCTGGTTATTATATCTAAAGGTTAGATATGATTTATTTAGGATCAACACGTAAATATTAAATTTGAATATCTATGATTTTAATTTTATTTTATTAGTAAGTAAATTAGATAGACCATAAATTATATCTAAAATTATGACTGATCACTTTTAAATATTGTCATTATTAACATCCTTTTAAGTTAATATACCAATATAATTTTAATAACCAGTTTAATTTCTAGGGAACTCACTACAATATGCTAGTAAATCCATAAACTGCGTATTTTCTAAGCATTAAAACTTGCAACCTTTATGGTTTTATTAATCCTTATGGTCTTTTGTATTACCTCTTAGCTTATTTACTACTTATTTTACTATTGGGATATTATTTAGCCTAATTAAAAAAAATAAAATTATGCTAAAATATAAAATTACAGCTTTTCTATTTATATATTTTTATTTTTTTCCAATGGCTATAACTCTTTTAGGTAGATCACTTAACTGTATCTAAATAGCAAATAAAGCATATTTAGACATTGATATAAATATTAAATGTTTTGATAATAAATGGCATAAACCTTTTATTATTTACTACTCAATACCAATGTTAACTATTTGGCTATTAGTCATTCCCTTTTTCTTGTTACTAAAAATTAGAGCCTTTAAAAATTAATAAAATTCATCTACTTTTAGAGTAAGTAAATATTCTTTTATATTTGCAGGATACAAAGAAAAATTTTATAACTGGGAGTTTGGCAAACTTATTTACAAATCTCTACTTATTCTCATTACTATCATACTATAGTAAAAGCTCTTTCTAAAAGTATAGTTATTAGAGTTTAACAATTATTTTAAAATAAATTATTTTTAATAAATAAAAGGTATGTTTACTGAATGGCTTAATATTTTTTAAATTCTATTTGATCTTTAAAGCTAAGCCTTACTAAATTTCGAGCTTTAATAATTTACTATAAAAATCAATTTTGTTATGTTCTTATACTTTGAATTTATCATCTGTTTATTAATAGGTTATAAGCGAAAATTTAATCTATGATATAATAATGATTGCCTTGCTAATATTACCAAACCTATTATTTATTTAGTAGCTACTATTCGGTATAGTTTTTATTACTATCCCAAGTGATAAAAATGACAGAAATTTTTTTCAAAATATATTATTTTCTTTAAAAAATAATTTTCCTACTTAATTTGAAAATATTTAAATTTAAAATAAAGCAAAAATAAAATCTTTAATAAAATTTAGATTAGTAAAAAGTAAAATATAAATGCTGATTAAATATTTAAAAAATTATGATTTTTATAGCTAATAATCATTACAATCTCATTTTAATTTGCAAAGAAGCTCACCTTAATAATAAACTTCTAAAAATTTACAACACACTAATTTTTAATAAGATTTAAATGTCAACTCTTAAGTTAACACAAAAAATTAATTTATTTTAAAAATAAATTCTTTAAATAAGATGAGAGATAAGTGGTCTTACTATAGTAGAAAAACCAAACAAAGTCCATTAAGTATAAATTATTTTAATATTTTTAATAGTTTAATTAAGTTTCTTCTAAAATTTTAGCAGTAATTTAAAATGAATCAAGTTAGAGAATAGAGTTAACTTAAGGAAAATTAAAGTAAAGTTAAGATGATGAAATTAATACAATAAATAATACTAATGAAATGATAAATTTATATAGCGAAAATAATTGAGATTATAAATTTTATTTTTAAAAAAAGGATTAAATTTTTTTGCTTATTTTGAGAGGTGTATTAGTATATTTATATATATCAATTAATAAGTAAGGCACAATAAAAAATATTGAAAATTATGTTAATTCTTCCAATATTTGGTTTCATATAAAACCCAATCAAAGTATAAGGAAATCCATCACTTACAAAAAGTATAAGTTGAAAATAAATGCTGTTATTGTTTTTTATAAATAAATATTATCTTCAAAAAAATTATGTCTAATTTATTATTTTTTAAAATTATTATTCTTAATTTTAGTTTTTGTAGTCCTTTTTTATATCATGCAAAAATAATTTAAAATTAAAATATTTTTTGATTAAAATAAACAAAAATTTTTTAAAAATTTTAAACGCAATAATCCCTAATTGATCTATATATTTTTTGAAATATACTAATTTTTAAAATGGAATTAATCTTTGTGCTAACATTAAGTTTGTTAATATTTTATTTTATAGGTAAAAGCAAATGTTTTGAAGATGATATTTGATAAAGAAAATAATAATATAATTATATATTTAAATTTTACTTAAAAAATGTAATTAAGCCTAGAGCCAGCTTTTAAAATTATTGAGGCAGAAAAAAACTTGTTAAAAAGCTAATATCACTCTTAAAAAGCAATTACTTTGTTATTGATTTTCAATCAAAAGTTCTTAAAAAAATTTGATCACAAACAATTTTATCATACTAAAGAGAAGAGATAATTTAATAAAATTTGATGCTGAAAGTCTCTTATTTTCTTTTATTGTATTTAAAAACAGCTGAATTATATACGCAAGTAATTAATAAAATATTCCATTTTCCAAAAATAAATTTAATATCCAAGTATCTATTTTGTTATTATGATATTAATTTGAACCATTTTTTACTTGCTGTGATTATTATGTAGTTCTAATTTCTAATTAAACAAAATCAAATATGAAAATTAGTTATGCGTAAAATATTAAGTGTGCAGGTGTTTAAAATGTTATATAAATTAGATTCTTCGGGGGTTTGAAGCCAATTAGATTCTTAATTAAGATAAAAATTAATACTAACTTTATAAATATCAAACATTTTTAATTCATATTTTCTTTTTAATAGTAAATTTTATGCGCATATACATATCATTAAAATAAAAATATATTGATAATATATATAATATTTGTTTCAAAATAAGTTTTAATTATAATAAAAGTAAACCTATTAAGTTTAAAATATTTTATCTAATTCATCTTGCTTATTTATAATAAGATTTACTAGCTCAAAAGCAAACTCTTTGTGTAATTTTGGATACAATTTATTTAAGTTAACAAAAACAAAAGTTCTTCTTAAAAATTTGATTAAAATAAAAGTTTTCTAATTATATTTAATAGTTTTGAAAATGTTTTGGGTTTTGTTTATACCTATTTTTAGTAATAGTAGAAATAAAGCTTAATATCAGCATTAAAAACTTTTGTCTATTTTTAGGTTTTTAAATAAAAGAAGAAGAAATAAAATTGTTAAAAACCTAACACCAGCATTAAAGAATTATCAATTTACTAAAAAGAAATCTATCAATATTCGATTAAAAAATTAGAAACAAGC